>MU223690.1:20080-31647 GCA_018584345.1 Thuja plicata | reverse complement strand
TATATATATATATATATATATATATATATATATATATAAACTGCTATACCCATACCCATCTAATCTAAAATCTTAGTAAAGGTGAGAAAACTATTGCTTAATATGCTCCTTATCACTTTTGTTATAATTCTAGGTTGTTGTTGTTTTCTCTTCGTCAATATGATCCCTATCATAGATGCGATTGTAACCACCCTAATTTGGTCAACTCTAACTAGAGACCCTATTTTCCCTAAATGTGATCATACCACTAATTATGTCAATGCAACTATTCGATTATTGGCATAATTCATCAAAATCAATTTAATTTCCTAAAATCAAAGTGATTTTATCACTAACTCACATTAATTACCTTGGCCTATTTAAATCAAATCAACCTAATTAAATCATTGGCTAAAGTAATTAATTAAAAGGGAATTAAATAAAATCTTTAAATTCAACTCATCACTTGCACATGGAAAGTCAATCCATGAACCAATGAGAGTTCACTCACATGGATCGCCAAAGATTCAATCCTCACCTCTCCTCACAAGTTGGTCTCAACCACTCACTTCTCAAATTATTCCATAAAAGGATTAAATTTTGAGCTCAATAGGTCCGAATTTTTAGAATATTGAATGCACTCTTATGTTGCCCACAATTTTAGAATTTTGAATGTACTCTTATACTGTCATTTTTGTTTCATGATTTCACATAGCTAATTAGATAACTTTCCTTTGTGCTTCCATGAATCTTTGCATCATTTCTAAGCATGAATTGCATGATAGTTAGCTTCAATTCTCAATAAATATTCCATTCTAGGACTGAATGTGTCATTGATTTAATGCATAATATGAGGGTAATTATAGCTTAAATCATACTACATTCTCAGATAGGAAGCAATATGTTGATTTCAATGGTTTCCTTATGATTTCAATTGATTTTTGTATTTCTAACCATTGATGCAATGACATATTGAAGTGTTGTGTTGCAGCTTGTAGGTACATAATTCACACACACATTTTTGGCGCCCATCGTGGTGCCAAGCCCTGGATTTGTCACCATTTTGAGCCAATTGATCATCTTTTTTCTCTATTTTTTGGTGCAGACTCGCATTTGGAAGCAAAGGATTGCATTTAGTAGCAAAGGATCGCATCCCGAAAAGAAGCTCGCATCCCAGATATCCTACATTGCATCTTGTCAATCCCAAATCATTTCTGGTAAAGGATCACATGGTGTTAATCCCAGATCATATTTAGTGAAAAATCTTGCATTTAGGATCTTTGATCACATTTAGTCATTCATGGATAACATTTGGGAAATAAGATCCCATTTGGTAAAGTTTAGAGTCACTTTTGGTTAGTCTACTGGCATAATTAATAAATTTGATGACTAATCAGTTAAATTTGCATGTTTTTGGATGAATCTTATTGTTTGAGTAGCCTAATGAGTTCTTGCAGGATGTTGTTGGAGACTTCTTTGGCTAAGAAGATGGAATGAAACTACTAAAGTAGTTTTATGGGTTTTCGTATGCGTTCAACCAAACTTCTTTGGAAATTCTAGGATCTTAACATAATTTCTATCCACTTCGTAACTTGATTAGAGGAGTATCCTCTTTTCCTTCATGGAAAATCAAAACCTCAAACATCAAGTCAAGATTTCAATAGAAATTGGGGAAATAAACTTAAATTGCTCAAAAGTTTTTTGGTTAATTTCTTTAATAGGAACCTAAATTTTTGAATTTAAATTTGATTCTTGGTCCAACTAGAGGATTATGCTCTTTTCCCAAGTTGGAAAATTAGAAAATTGATATGGGGGACTAAGTTTTGAGTTTGACAATTTGAGGGAAAGAACTTGCATGATGTTTTTGATAGGAGAAAACATCATGGCTAGGAGAGTATTCTCTTCTTCCTCATGAAGAATAAGAAATTTAGACTCTTAAGCTGCAAATCCTCTTTCTTTCTTTTAACTTTAGAGGGCCTGTCGGTTGAGGAAAAAATATCCGGAGAATGACCCAAGTGAGGACAGGTGAATGTCATCCCTTCCATCTCACTATAATCAAAATGTTTCCTTGAGGCTAAAGTCTCAGAAGACATAATTGGTTTTGTCCTTGGAATTTTGACTATGATTCCTTAGACATGCTTGGATATGTGTAGAGCACAGCCTCTTGAATCATGCTTACAAGACTACACTCATCTAGGTACTCATAGGGCTATACGCCTTAATTTTTCCTTGTGCAATTCTATGGGGGACGGTTGCAAATAGATGCCCAAAATAAAACACTTTGTAGTTAAGACCACTTGATTCATCTCTGAAAGGTGATAATCTTTGTGCAAGGGAAATAGTAATTGCCCCAAGATACTAGTCATTTTGGGCCCTCGCTTGTGTTTGGAGTCAGATAATATGGCATCATGAATGGAGCCATTGTATGCTTGGTGATGGCCTTATTCTGATTAGCATTTGAGTGTGTACCTGGGTCTATGAGCAAAGATTTTCATGCTATGACATATATTTTAGGGAATATGTGTGTTTGGTCATTTAATAACTTGCTTGATGTGTAAAAATGGAAATAACAAGATAAACACCCCCAAATTAATATTTTGACAATCACAGACATTTATGTTTCTCAAAAACACTCTAAAATTCATCAGGCAGACCCTGGAGTTAGACAAATTTCCACGTTCTTCAAGACAAAGTGGCAAAAATTAGGAAAAACCATCAGAGAGTCGCATTTGGTAAATCCTAGCTCGCATTTGGGAAACAGAGTCGCATCTAGGGATAAGACTCACATTTGGTAAATTCTGGCTCGCATCTGAGAAACATAGTTGCATCTAGGAAGAACAGGCTCGCATCTTCTATATCTAGGCTCACATCTAGTCAGTCACATCTAGGATAGAGGGTACTTGCACATGTGTCAGACTCAAAAACTTTGCAGTTCTGGATACCCTTTTGGCTTGTCAGTCAGAATCTGTTGTTCTTACTGGTCCGCCTATCATTGTTTCTCAATCTAATAGGAAGTCTACCTTGCATGTTACTTAGGGTTGTCACAATTGATCCCAAATCATGTTTTCACATCACTCAACAAATCTTGTTGGTACCCAACTCACTATCAGGGAACTCTAACCATCTGACACTGGAATCAGTCACTTTAAACAATCAAACTTACAATCACCACAACTTGGAAAAATATATTTGGACAATTCAAAAATTCCTTTTGACAAAATTGAGACCTTTCTTTCATGGTTAACACAAGAAGTAAACAATACCTTGCTGGCGATTTAGAAAAACCTCCAATATTTCTTAAATTTCTAGAAGGAGAAACATCTCAAACGAATCCCCTCTTTGATCAAGACTCACCTAAAATGGATGCACCTAATCACGAATGGAGTGTTTCCTTTGAGGAATATAACCAAGAACATGAAGAAAGGTAAATTCAAGAAGAGAGAAATCATGAACATCCTTTGTTTGATTTAGGAAGTGATGAGGACATATTGGAAGAAGAATACAATAAACTCAAACAAAGTAGGAAGTTTCAAAGGACCTTGGAAGAAATAATTGGGGAAGATAAAGAAAAATACTTCCTTCACTTAGCTTCTCTTGGAGTTAAACTTCCTAAAGACTATGATGTTGAAAGATTGAAGGAAGAAGAGGTACAAACACCTATCTCCATACTCTCAAAATAACTATATCAAATGAAAATGAAACTCGCAGTGCTCAAGAAAGAGAAGACTAAACCAACAAATAAATAGTCCTTGGAGCACATATGTCTGTTTCCTTTTGACAAAAGCATAAACATGGTTCCATTCCCACCTAACATGGCATGACCCAAATATGAAAAATACATGGGAGAAACAGATCCACATGACCATGTAAGATAATTTTGTGCCCTAAGCATAGAATACATGCACAAACTAACATACTTGATGAGACTATTTCTAGGAAGTCTAGGTGGAAATGTATGGAATGGTTCTCTAAATTAACACCAAGTGTGCAAACATTTGAGGAGTTAATTCAAAGATTTGTCCAAAATTACTACTAAAACATACAACACAATGCTACTGTGATGAATCTTTGCAATACAAAACAACGAATAGGTGAATCCTTCATACATGTTTTACAAAAATGGAGGAGAATATTTTCAAGGTACTCAAGACCAATACCCAAATCTGAAAAGATGGAAATATTTATAAAAAACTTAGTACCTGAAATGAATTATGCCCTACAAATGCAAAATTCTCCTATTTTTGACAGAATGATAAATAATGCTATTCATGTTGAAGAAGTTATGGTCAAGAAAGGAGAGATCACACTCCAAAGTGATAATAAATCCTCTAAAAACTATAACAACAAACCTAAATGGTGGAACAAGAACAAAAATGTTGTTAATGATGGAGTGGTTTAAGCCTAGAAAGCGAATGTTAAACCAACTATGTTTAATCTCACAGTCAGCCTACAAGCAAGGAAAGAAGCTAAGGTAACAAAAACAATACCAAGAGAAAACATTGATACCAATAAGAATAATCCATGGACATCTAGACCACAATGAAAATTTACTCCATTTGGAGAACCTCTTGAGACAATTTTGAAATCTCTCTTGGAAAACAAAATCATTACTTTATCAAAGTCAAAATCATGGGAACTAGAAATAAAACCAAGGTGGTGGAATGATAATGGCTATTGTGAGTTTCATAAGAATAAAGGACACGAGACTAATGAATCTGTTAAACTCAAACATGTTATAAAAGATCTCATTGACGAAGGCAAGATCAAAGTGGAAGGACATACATCTAATGAAGATCACACGACATATAATAAACCATTTACCAACTATGAAAAAGAAGAAGCCTCTAAAGGAAAGGGAAATGAAGTCAATTACACCTATTCCCATATCGATAATGTGATCAAAATGTTGGACATAAAGAATGAATCAATTAATGTGATCACTATCAAAGGTGTCAAGGACAAATCGACACATTCAAATGCGGTAACACAAAGCCAAGCATAAATCACAATTAAAGGGGTTAATTCCTCATCCAAATAGGAAACACGATCTAAACCACCTATTGTCACAATTCCTAAACTAGAAACATCAAGACAAATGGTTCCCATACCATTTACTAACTATAATTTGGTAGACCAATTGCAAAGAACCTCGGCTCAAATTTCTATATTTGAGTTATTAAAGATCTCTTCAGTGCATAGGGAAGTTCTTGAACAAGCCCTACATTCTGCAAATGTTCTGAAAGACATAGATGTGGACAAGTTCCAGGCAATGGTCAATAACATATCAACTCCACATTACCTCTCTTTTTCAGAAGAAGATGAAAAATATTTGATTCATCTTCATAATCAACCCCGTCACATTGAATTTATGATCCATAAATATTGTGTAAAACATGTATTGATAGATGGAGGCATGGGTTTGAATATATGACTATCAATCTGGTCAAAGTATTGGGCCTTTCAGAACAAATAATTGATTCAAGGAGTAAGATAACCATCAAG
This sequence comes from Thuja plicata, assembly GCA_018584345.1. Lineage (NCBI taxonomy): Eukaryota > Viridiplantae > Streptophyta > Pinopsida > Cupressales > Cupressaceae > Thuja > Thuja plicata. The sequence goes on along the minus strand of MU223690.1, from coordinate 26,166 downwards.
GCTTATGATGAAGAGGAAAGATCATTCAAATGACTAGTTGTTTTACCAATAAGAATAGGACCAATTGAACACAATGTGATTTGTCAAGTTCTTGATCTACCATTGGCCTATAAAATACTACTAGGAAGACCTTGGAAACATGAAATGCAAGTAGTGTCATCTACTTACCACCAATGTATCAAGTTCCCACACAATGGAGTAGAAGTAACAATTCCTATAGATTCAAGCTACACTTGCAACAATGTCAAGGTAGATAGTATGGTTTCTCACAATAAGGAAGTTCCAAAAGATTTCTCAACTAAAACCTCTAAAGACATGGTGATGAGAAGCTTTGGAAAGACATTAAAACTTGAAGAAACTAGCATGGGAGAATACAAACTAGAGACAACACCATCATTGGCTAACATTCCCGTATCTCCAAGATCATATGGGGAATCATCCCCCTCTTTTACACCTTCTACATCAAGAGGAAAAGACATTCATTAACCAACTGGCATGGTTAGAGACTCTACTTCTCAAAAGGAAGAAAAATAAGATAAAGCAGTCTTGGCTTGGCTCTATAAAGAGGAAATGAGAGAAAATTAAGTAAAACATGTTGAGATATCTCCCAAAAAGTATGGAAAAGGTTATGAACTTCTTAAACACATGGGATACAAAGAGAAGGGACCTTTAGGAGATAAATGAAATGGACTCATTGAGCCTATCCATATGGAATTGAGAGACACTAAAGACAAAATAGGTTTGGGTTTTAATAACAAATCTGAACACCTCAGCTCAAGAGATGGTCCAATATTTGATAAAGGAAGTGATGAAGAAGAAGAAGAAGAAATATAACTTGTACCTTGGACATATGAAAGATTACTGCATATTGGTACTGAGAACCCATAATACCAAGGAGAATGGTATGTACCTACTTTTGGAGAACAACTAGAGCATCATGTCCCTTTGTTGTCACAAACCAATGTCCAATAAGTAGAGGAGGAAGAAGACTCTCTAGAAGTTCAGAAAATAGAAGAATCTCATGAAGAAATCCCTCAAAAACAAGAAGAAGACATACACAGAAAAGAGGAAGCAAGTATCTCTAACACTCTTGAGGAATCCTCTCCTATAAGACAACCAAAAGATGCACATCCTAACTGGGAGAAATTGGTGACAGTTTGACATGTCCTAGATCTACCACAATTTGGTCCACAAATGGCTAATAAGGTATATCAGATCACTATTGCTGAGTTTCTAAATTGATCTGATGATAATATCTCAGACTCGCATGATTATGAATGGGATCATGTCTGATGCTATCATGGACATTGAGGTAGATGTAATCCATAAATTTTCACCTTTATTGGAAAGAGGGGAAAGTTATAACACTACCCATAATACAAATGTTGTCATAGAATTTGATGAGATGGTGATGCCCGGGTATGTGCAAGATCATGAGGGGCCAAACTATGCCCTTAAGTGGCAATGAAAAATCAGCAAATCAGGGTTAGTCAACTTGACCTAAAAATTTGAACTAGCTATCAACCTAATACCAAAAAGTTGTACAAATAGAATCTATAGGAAATTGAATGTAGTTTCTAAACTATGAGGCCTTTTCTGAAAAAAATTTAATATAACTGGTGAAAAGTATGGATTTCAATGCAGCAGGACAAAAATTTCAGGAAAAACATAAGAAGTAGGTGTATGTCTGACCACCTTAATCATGATCAAATGATAATATTTTTTAATAAGATTTTATATATACATAGTAGACTCATGCCCGGATGTGACGCATTTTTTTTTGTAATTTTATTCTAAAAAACAAATTAATTATGAATTTTTTGGTACAATATTTTCAGAATAAAAAACTCACGTGTCTGACCACCTTAACTTATTGAAAACTTTACCAAATTCAAAAAAAATTCCCTTATAGTAGGCGAAGCATAAAATGTGACGCCTTTTTTAGATTTCAAAAATGTTATATCGTCTAAAAGTTATAGCCATTTTTCAATCAGTATATAAATCAGCACTTTAGAGGTAACTCAATTTGAAAATAACAAATAATTACTTACCGAATTCAAAATTTGACAGCAATTATATTGATAGAAAGTTGATAATCTCCTTAAGATACCCTTTTCGTTTCATCAAATTTGGGTGAAAAAAAAGTCGTCAACTACATGGTCGAAGTCTAGAACTCAGAGAAATAGGGGAAAAACACATTTTTGTGACATTTGAAGAGTTGACCAGGTAGGTTTGGTGCACAAAGCAATACTGATCCTAATCAGGTACCTGAAAATCCCAGCAAAATTTTGAATTTTAAATTTTCCCTCCCCTTTCTCCATCTTAATTTATTTCCAACCCCTTTCTCCCTCCCATTTCTCCATACTTCATATGATATATTATATATCAAAAATTATATATTAGATTATATATTATATATATTAAATATTATATAATATCTATTATATATTAAATATTATATAATATAAATTTTACATTATATATTACATAATATATATTAATATTAAATGTTACATTATAAATCATATATTATATATTATATAGGACATATTCATATATAGGTTAATTACACAAGTATAAGGCATCCAAAAGGTTTCCAAAGGGGTCATAGAGGGTTCCTAGGGGTCCTAACCCTTGAGAAAGTGTACTAGGACCCCTTAGGTCCCTCTGTAACCCCTAAAAAACACATTAGAGCACTCAATTGTGTTCCAAGGGGTCGTACAACCCCTTGGGACACACTTTAGTGTTGAAATGTGTCGAAAGGGGTCATGGGGACTTCCTAGCAGTCCTAGTATGCCTTATCACGCGTTAAAACCCCTAGGAAGTCCCCAATGACCCATTTTGACACATTTCAACACTCAAGTGTGTCTGAAGGGGTTGTATGACCCCTTAGGACACACTTGAGTGTTTTAATGTGTTGAAAGGGGTCATAAGGACTTCCTAGGGGTCCTAGTATCCCTTATCATGCATTAAGACCCCTAGGAAGTCCCGATGACCCATTTTGACACAGTTCAACACTCAAGTGTGTCCCAAGGGGTTGTATGACCCCTTAGGACACACTTCAGAGTTCTAATGTGTCAAAAGGGGTCATGGAGACTTCCTAGGGGTCCTAGTATGCCTTTGTTGTAATTATATTGGAATGATGTACTGAGAGGGGAGGGGTGAATCAGTACCTTTAAAACTTTTCTTGGTTAACCCATTAACCCTTAATCATCAATTTGTAAATTATCTTATCTAATTATTCATCTTTCTTTATGTATATGCAATCATATCATAAGTTATTTAATATGTAACCATAAAAGAAACATTCATGAAAATAGATAACACATAACATAAGATGTGATATCGCAGAAAACTCATGTTAGGAAGTAAAAACTGTGGTGGGGATTGTTACCCACAAGAATTCACTATCTGTAGATAAGAAGGGGTTGGTTAAGGCTTTACAATTGGTCACTTTTGATGACCTACCCTGTTAGGAGTGTTACAGTGGAGACCTATTAAGATCTACTTCATTTGAAGCTTTAGCATCACTGTTAAGTGTGCACTCTGTTAAGAGATTTGTAAAGAACGGTTAAGTCCACCTTCTACAAAAGGATTTTAGATTTGATGCACTTGTTAGAATGCAACTACGTAATTCTTTGATTTGATGATGTATGCAATCTCTAATTGTTGATAACAGATCCAATAAAGCTTCTTATGTATAATTAATCATCCTTCCATGATTGAATAATACCTTTGTCTGCTCGTCGGTAGCCTCTGTGTGTTCTTGAAAATTGATGTGATCTGTTTCTGAACTTTGCATGAATTCTACCTTATGCTCCTTAGATTTTCTTCGCGGCTATCAACAATAATGAATTCATAACTCACAATTGATTTGAACATCTATTTATACTAGATTTTGGCTCAATTCTTGATTCACGCTTCACAAGTTAACTATAGATCCAAGGTTTACAACTTGACCTTGATCTTTAGTTAGATATGTTTTAGATCCATTAGGATTCTTTAAAACATTTACATAAAGCTTGCTTGACCCTCAAGTTACGATTTAAAACAAATTAAAACTCTATAAATAGAATTACATTGCTTTATCCGTCGTGTAAAACTCAGATCCACTATTTGCGGGTTCTCTAACTGACTCTCAGTTCTGATGGCCAGTTTTCTTTGTCATTGGTGTTCCTTTCTTGAACTGGTCATCGGGTATGCCTTTTCTGTTCCATCAATTTTGTTCTCAAAATTGTGTCATTGGTGATGATCTCAATGTTATGTTATTGACCTGTCGGTGATGTCCTATTCACTTCATCGGTGCAACACTTGTCAGTGTTCATCGATCAATTCCATACTTAGCATTTTTCATGACCTTTGTGTTCTTTCAGGTATGCTCACTATTTTTTGGTAATGCTTGTAGTCCACTGGTAATTCTTTTACCGATGATCTCTCTCAGTGTTTTTTACTAAGTGTACTAATGGAAAAATTAATGTCATCAATCTCCCCCTTTGACATTAGTATCAAAAATATTGATATGTGCAACATACTGAGTGTATTAGTATGTACACCTTTGTATATTCTTTCCTTAGTCATTTGAATGACTCCCCCTATGTATATGTCGGCAAGTGTAAGTATATATACATATCCTTATGTACTTTTCTTTTCCCTTTTTTTTGATATATATTGTACATAACTATCTTTATATATCTGTTCCTTTGGTACATACAATATACATTTCCTTTCTATTCATCCTTTTTTGATTCTAAAGGCAAAGGTACTTACAAATTGTCAAAAAGGTGGGAATGTGAGGACTTGATCTCCTCCATCATCTTTTCCCATTTCTCCTTTAGCATTTCTAGAGCCATGTGCTCTAGTGATATCCGTACATGTATATCATAGATGTTGTCTACTATAGACATCTCAGGGGTTACAATAAGGTTTCTTGCATTAGAAATATGCTACTGTAGGATAGTAAGATCAGCCAGAATGTGTGCCTATAGTTTTGTAATCTCACCTCTTAGTTGTGTTTCAGCATCCCATATTTCTTTCCTTAGCCTGTTAGCCTCAATGACCTTGTCATGATGCACCTTGATACTATCTGCATTTGAGGTTAGGCTTTGTGCACTTGCTGTGGCATTAGAATCTATCGTTGCTAGCTTGTCACTATTTCTTTTGTAAAATTTTCAAGCGTGCACATATTTTGAACTAAGGTAATTGCTTCAGCAATCATTGGCTCTAATTGATCAGTTAGTTCAGAGAGCTTTACCTTGTTCAGTGCCACTTCTTGCCTGATTTTATCAATTAATTTGTATTGATAGTTCTTTTCTGCTTGTTCTTCCATAGCTTGTTCTGCATCTATATTCTGCTTTGTGATTGCGTCGGTAACAACAGTAATTTGTTCCTTAACTGTAGCATTTTCTTCAAGTTTTACCTCAGGAACAATTTGTTGAAGAATATCTCTTGTCTTGTCAAGTGCCATTGTTTCCCTGTGTTCTTGTATCATTTTCTTTTGAATGGCTTTTCTTTGACATAGCACTCCAAACTCTTGAAGTTTATCACTATCCAAAGTGGTAATATCCCTGTTTGGAACTTCTATTACTTCATCCAGTGTAACAACCAAGATGTCTTTCTTTACTGTTTTCTTCTTCTTCTTCTTTGGCTGGGTGGAAAATTGATGTACTACCATCTATAAATCTTGAGATTGGGTTGACTTGGTAGGTGAGGGTTGAGAAGATGAGGCATCCTTTTGTATTTGTTCTGAGTCCACCAGCTGGTTTGGTGAAGATGTCTCCTCATTTGCCTTAGGTGTATCAACAGATGTATCTTCTTTAAGTTTTATACCTTCATCCTGCTTGACTCTTTCACTTTTATCATTTTCTTCACCCTTTCTCAGTGTATCCTCTATTTTATTTTCAGCTTCTTTGTTTTGTTTATTTGACACTTCTTTCTGACTGTCGGTTGCATCCTTTATTTATGTATCTGTATCCTTTTGAGTGTTGGATACAACTTTGTTTTCATCCGTATCCATATCCTTGGGTATATTATCATCTTTCTTAGATGATTTGTCTTGACTTGACTGAATATCAATAGCATCTATTAAA
>MU223689.1:570502-580765 GCA_018584345.1 Thuja plicata | reverse complement strand
AGAATGTCCTGATCCAGCGATCACGCGACATGAAGGAGGCGCAAGGTCGGGAGACATTTCATTGACTTGCCTTTTCTTCATGCGATCACCCGACTGAGGTGGGTCCCATTCACTTAAAAGCTCATAATACGAAGATCAAGTGATAACCCGACCAAAGGAAAATCGCTAAGTCTCGATACACTTAGAGAATATTCTATTTTTTCATGAGACTAAGCGACACAAGGCAAAAGAGAAGTCGGGAGATTATTTGGCATATTCATTTTTGGTAACGCGATCAAGCGACCTGACTTAACCTATTATATAGCACATGCCTTAAGTAACTTAAAAAAGGTAACGAAGGAAAAGAAGACATGGCCAAAGGGTTTCAAAATGCATTGTTTAACATTAGGCCTTAGGGTTTTTGCAGGGTTTTAACAAGATTTTTACAAGGAATAGGCATGAAAACCTGCAATTTTTTTAGAGAACGAGGCAAGGAACAGGGCAAAACAGAAAAAACACGAAATACAACCAACAGGTCCCATGTTCATTGTCTTAAGTGGAGTAAGAAACAACGTTTGTAGACCTAGTAGAACTAGGATCCAAATTGAGATTTTGTGTTGAGAGTTTGTAGAGAATAAGAGATTGTTGTAAGTCAATACTTAGGAGTAGTTGGAGAGGTTATAACCCTCAGTGGTAGTTTGAGAATTGATTGAGTCAATAGTCCAGATTTGGGGCTAGTTTGGAGAAGTTGTCTCTAGGAACTTGAAGACTTGGGGTAGAACAAATTGAAAGGGAATCACCTTGGGTAGAAGGGATTCAATTATTTGTGTTGAGTAAGTCTAAACCATCCCATTGAGGGATTGAAGGAAGTTGGGAACTGTATAGTGAAAAAATGGAAGCACTTCCATGGTAGATTGGTTTAGCCTTCTGAGTAAGTGGTTTGGGGTCATGTCAAGTGCCTCGAATGGGTTCCTGAATTTGATCTGGCTTTATCCCTCTGTTCTACCCCATTTCCACTTTTTCCAACCATTTCTGGCACCTTAGACTGAAAAAATTGGGACTTTGGCCTCAGGGTCAAGGTCAAGATTTTTGGGTCAAGGTCAACCTTGACCTTGACCTAGGTCAAGGTTGACCTTAACCTTGACCTAGGTCACAATCGACATTTTATAGGCCTGAGATTCAAATTTTAGAATTTTAGGGTTTCTGGATTTCGGTCTTTGGAAAAAGTTAATTCCCGCTTCCGGTCGGCTGTTTCGGTCTTTAAAACAACAAATATTAAATTGTATTTAATATAGATCCTTTTCTAGGGGCATGGGTCCAATTTTAATTTAATTCTCCTATGTCGGCCTCTCTAGAATATTGTGCCCTTGTTTCATATAAAAGGAAGCTTTCTCCTCTCATTTTCTCTAACCATGAAGTATGATCATCAAGCATAATTGCAAGAACTTTCAAAGACTTGAAGAGTGAGATCCAAAGGTAAAGAAGAAAGATTTGTAGCAATCCAAGTAGCCATTGAAGCATTCATCCATTCTCAAGAACTTCTCAAGCACTCATTTTCATCAAGGAAATCCATTGGTGGTCAGTGAAGGATTCAAGCTCCATGGAGCCCTCTTGTTGAAGATTTCTCCATCCACATTCCTCCAAGCCTCTTCCAATTTAAGAACCCATTCAAGATTGGTGTTGAAGATCTACAATAAATTGATTGAATACATCCTACATCCTACATTCTACATTCTACATTCTACATCCATTTGGTGCATCCATACTTGTGGGTTCAAGGATTTGAATCCTCCACAAGGGCCTTTTACATGAGCAAGGTGAATTGTTTCATTTACTTTGTTTATTTCTAAAATTTCAATTACATATTTGATGTTAATTCCAAAACTAGGGTTCGACCAAGGCAAACCCCTCCCCCCAACAAACAAACCTTTTTTTATTTTAGGTACAGGTTTGGAACAACAAATTGGGACAGAGGTTTAAATACCCTTTTCGATAAACTTTCAGGATCTGAAAACAAAATTTTAGTCTGAGACTTTTTAGGTCGATTATTCCCTAGGGTGCAATCAAACATTTTGGGTCAATTGACTAGAGGGTATAAATTGAAACTGTCTCAGAATGGAAAAATATTTCTGGATTTTGTTTGTCTCTACGTTTCTATTCCAGATCCGGTCTCAGATTATCTAGAAACTCAACACAGGCTTCAGAAAATAGCATTCTTCAGATTTGCAATATTTCAAGGCTAATACATTTCTCCTATTCAATTAAATTAAGATTATCAATCTATCTAAACCTATTACACATTCAAATCAACCAAATCGGGTACTTAAGATCTTCCTTCTTTATTCTTGTTTCCAAATGGTTGGCGCATTTATGCATTGATCCTTCCTTTTGGGTTAATCATTTTGGATCTTTCATTTGTATATCTAAGGATAGAAGGAGAACATATTATTTACCCCCTACATTTCAATAAATCAAATCAAATCTTTCAAATGTAATATAGGATAATAAAAAACCCGAAAAACCAAAATAATATCCATTTTCTTATATTACAGGAACATCATTCAACTTGTGGAGAGGGTAGGCCTTGTCTACACTTCTTGTTGTGTGCACTCTGCACATATTAATATTGATATAATATTAATATTGTTAAAATATAATGTAAATAGTTTGAAAATAAAATATTAATATTATAAAAGTAAAATTTATAATAGTAATGAAAAATTAAAATAAACATTCAAAATAGGATGAAAATGAAAAGGTTGAAGCCAAATTCGGGCTAGAGATATCGGATATCTAATATGCTTTACTGGTATCCAAAAGAAAAAATTGATTCTCTAGGTCCCTTAGTCCAAGAAGCACGTTTTCTGCAGAGAATATCACAGAAAATTAGTTGTGAAAGACAAAAAATTACTTTTTTCACCCTTTTTGTTTGAATTTCAGTATTATTAAAGGTTTTTGCATCACCTTTTTGGTCTCACCATGGGGAGTATTAGTCGTCGAAAGCATAAACAGAAGAGGAAGCTCTCAAATGAAGAGATTGAAGTGTATAGAGAAATGGATAGGGTTGCCCATTGAAACAAGAGACAAGGTATGTTAAATATTAATGAAGATGTGGGCATAGGCCCACCCTTAAATGTGGTTTCAAGTGAAGAAGAACAGGAATTTGAAATGATTTATGAAAATAATATTGAAAATGAGAATGTCGGGATTGAAGATGAAAATGTAGCTTTTGAAAATGAACATGTAGATGTGGACAATGGAAGTGTGGACATTGAAAATGACAATTCACCGATTGAAAATGAAGAAATTGACAATGATAATGGTGCACAAGAACCAAATCAACATTACACATCTCCAAATTATATGAGAAATGAAGTCCCTTGGGAGGAAGAAAGACAAACTTCAAATTTGAAACCTTCAATAACAACAAAATGGTTACTTGAAATTGATGAGAATATAATGAGCGATTTCGATGGCAAGAGATCAGAAAGAACAATTCGGTTGTGGGTTTCAAAAATTTATTATTAATTTTTTAGCCACAAGACATTGGTTGAGAAATGTCAAATGTTTTTACAATTGTTAAAGATTCAGAAGATGAGACGTATACTAGGAAAATTGAAGATTAGTGTGAACAAGAAAAAAGAGAGGAATGTTATTATTGTGAAAAATCTATTTAGCGCTCTCAATTCCATTAGAAAGACTACCAAGGAAAAACATAAGAGAGCCACTAGGAGGGTTATTACAACCTGCTTAGTAAGTAATCATTTGAGAAAGGCTCGTTTGAGTAGACAAACTTGTGTTGACTTGAACCTAAATCGTAAAACTTTGGATAGAGCACTTGCAAGAAGAGAAAGACTTGATGATCCTCTTCAAAATGATGCATGGGCTTATGGTGGGAGACTTCCACATTTTGATAAGAATCTTACCCATGGTGTGAAGGAACAAATTTAACTATTTTGGCAATCTCACTAAAGAGTGTCACCAAATGTGAAAGATGCCTTGAAGTTGAGAATTGGCATTCGAGACCGCACCCCGCATCCCAAACATTATTTGGAGGTGAGTCAAACAACGTTGTTCAAAATATTTTGTGAGACACATCCAACATTGAAAATATCACAAAGAGCTTTTGAAGCCTTGAATCCTTTTTTGTGTGCCTCTTAAGATTTGAAATACTTGTTGTTGCAAATATCATGTGGAGTTTTCAATGCACCATGAACTGTTACGATCCCTTCATTCTACTTTGCATACTAGTGAAATGTTGGAGTAATGTGGTGCAAGTGCTCTTCAAAAATAATCAAGATACTTGCTAGACCATTTTTATGTCCTAGAGATGATGGATGTTTCTTTTATAGACAATATTTCTTAAATGAGAAGTGCTCAGAGTGTGGTGGGCTAGTGAAGCTTGTTTTATGTTCTCATGAGGGCTGCAAACATGATTTTAGAAAGACAATTGTCCAAAAAAAGGTATATGAAACCATTAAATATACATTGAAAAGTGGAGGTGAAGGATCTAGATGTGAGTTGGTTACAAAATAATGCAATGTAGCTGATTTTATTTCAGATTTCAGGAAGAATATTTTTTACAAGTATGCAAGGCATAGTCATAGGTCTCAATGGTTGGATCAACAATTCAGGATGTTTAAGGATAATTTCTTGATTGGCACTATTATATCAGTGGTTGACTTTGCAGAGAACTATACATTGCAGCCCCAAAATGAGTTGCAAGCTTAATATTACAATTGTATTCAAGTTGCTATTTTTGTGCACATAACATATAAGCATTCCCCTGATAGTATAGAAGATGACTAAAAAATAATCAAAGAATACCATTTTTATATGAGCGATTATAGATCTCACTCCCACGAGTATGTCCAACATTGCTTTGAGAATTATTTTGAGTGGGTGTGGGAAAATGATATGTTTATGGATAGACATCTCATTTGGTCAGATAATTTCACAGGTCAATTTAAAAATGCTCGTATGTTTTATTGGTTATGTACAATGCATGTAGAGAGAGGTGTAACTCATATTTGGAGTTTTTTTGAGGCTGATCATGGAAAAGGGGAGCATGATGGAGTAGGTGCATGTCTAAAGAGAGATCTAGTTAAGGAGCAATTGAGGATTTCAAGTGCAGAACTCCTTGATGCTCATTCTATTGTTTATTGGTGTACTTCAACATTGTCACAGGGAGACTCTTGATTCAGTAGTGTGAATATTCTTTTGGTTTGTTGAGTTGGGCACAATTGGAGATAGGTTGGATTGTAAAACTATGAAAAATTCTTAAAAAATGCATTCATTTAGAAGCTCAGATGCTAGTACATGGACCATTTGGACATGATAGTTGGCTTATTCTTGTCTGGGGTGTCTTTAGTGTGATTGGGATCTATCACACTCTCTATAATAAATGATGACATGGATTATTCAATTGATTATGACCATCTTTTAGATCTTCTATAGCCAGGACATGTTTTTGCATTGGTTGCACCACAAGGGAATGATGAGAGATTGGATTATTGGTTATCACGTTGTGTACGAGGAAATCATAAAATTGCACAACCGATGACAAATGATGATATGTTCACATATCCAACAAGATTAGATGTTGTTGCAAGAACATGGTTGCGTACATACATGATTAGAAATAATGGTATTCGTGCATTTGAAGACTACGAGAAGCACAAAACCATTCTCATGTATTCACACCTTGTTATAGCAGCCAATGTTAAGTTGTTGAAACATCAAGGAAAACCAAAGACAAAATAACTTTGGACTATTAGTACTATTGATCATGAAGCAATATTGCATACCCTCAAGCAGAGAGATGACCCTTTAGGCACACTTCAGTAGGTAAGTGCAACTCACTGCAAGGTGTTTCATGTTCATTGCGGTTATGTTCAATACATTCATTGTGGTTTTTTTCTTTATTTGTTTGAGCCAATAAACTTGGTTTTGTATGTGGATTGTAAGTGAATTTGGATACATATAAGATAGATATAGAAGATTTAGGTGTGCATTTGATTATCCTAGATCTTTTATGACGGTAAACTTCACTATGCATTGACTAGTCATTTTCTTTGGTTCATTTAGTTACTTATACATTCATAATCTTTTTGTCAACCTATAAACTTATTTTTTTCTTATGCCTTCCAAATGCAGGGATTGGAATGTAGATGTCATCGAGCACCATGTGTTAAGCTTATACACTTTATGAGTGGAAATGACACTTCAAATTTTGATATATAGTTGTGTATCTAAGATTTTGATAAATTCTATATCTCAAACTTTTGATAACATTGATATACTTATTCATAATATGTTGTATCAATGATATACAATGATTTTGTATGAAAGGTGGTGTGTACAGTCAAACTTGTATAATGATGAAATACATGCAAGAATGCAAATATTTGACCAAAAAATCTTAAGGCTTTGTTGAATGTGTTCAAAGTACTAAAGTATTTGATTTAAATATTGTGGTTTGTTTGTGCAAATGTGTGTTCAATCATTCACCTATGAATCCCAAATAGTATCATAATAATGTAGTACTAAGTCGATGGTCATTTGCAGTTCTATCATGGTGTTCATTTGTAGCTGTATCATCTTAAAATGGAAGCACTTCCATTTTGGTAGGTTTAGCATCCTCATTTAGTACACTTGCATGTTAGATTTGCATTTAGGATGCATCTGCACTTGATTCTACATTTCTAGGTGAAATTAGGGTTAGGATCCTATGGATTCTCCTTAATTTCCCTCTTTGTGGATTTATTTTTAGGTATAACCTACGTACTGTCTCTCTTAATCTTCATCATACCTCTTCTACGGCCTCTCTGCCTCTCCCAAACACTCTGGTGTGTTTTCTCACCTTCCTAGGTCCTCGACTGACCTAGGAATCTTGCAAATTTCTTAAGGTGACCTTCCTGAAACCTCAGGTCAGGGTTGAGGTCGATTCTGACCTAGGTAAGAATCAAGGTCAACCTTGACCTAGGTCAAGGTCAAGGTCAATTTTGACCTCTATCGAGTGTTGGTCCCTACTTTCAGATCCGAAACATATCAGAGCCTTAAACTTAAAAATAGGTCCCCAGGTCCAGGCGCGGAAGTATTTTCTCTGATATTCAAATTAATACATCCCCTCCTTGGTTGGTGATTGTAATTGGACCGTAATTCAAGGAAATTTTTGAATTTGGGTCCCTTGCATTGCCCTTGGAGGTCCATCTTGAGATCTCTATATAAGCACTCTATTTTGCCTTCATTTGGACATGACAAAATTATGATTATGACATGATGATGATGAAAGAATGTAAGAGGATGATATATAAGGAAAAGATATTATAATGCATTAATACATACAAGAATTTTTGTGGACAAGCTATTGCAGATCTTCATTGGAGCAAGAAAGAGTTCTTCCTTCCTTCCTTCTTCTAAGATCTACAATTTTCAACATTCAAGCATTCGAAAGATACCACCATGGGGTAGCAACTACGGATTGTGAGTTTGGTAGGAATACTTTAGCCTTGGGGGCTTGGTATTATTTCTTTATCATATTCAAATCTATGTATTGCTCTCTCATTTTCAGTTCATGCTAGGGTTTCAATCTAGAGGATTAGATATTGGCATTTTACATTTAAAGCTCTTTCTAAGAGAAACACACACATACATTATATTACATCTGGCTATTCGTGGAGGTGGAAACCACCAAAATGGGGGTTTGACTAAGGCAAAACCCTATATATCCACCCCAAAACCCCCTTTTTAGATATCTACAGTTGTTGTTTCAGGAGTTGTAGGTCAAAATTGACATTCTATTCTGGGTCAGAATCAGACATTTTGGGTCAGATGCGACATTATTTTCTGGGTCAGAATCATATATTTTGGGTTAGAATCAGAAATTTTGGGTCAAAGGCAACATTCATTTTTGGGTCAAAATCAAACCTGAGTCAAATTTGAAAAAGATTTATGGGTTTTCTTCATCTCTGCATTTTTGTTCCAGATTTGGTTGCAGATTTTTCAAAAACTTGACATAGACATGAGAAAAAGGGTATTTCAAGATCTGCTATAATGTGAGGTATGTATTTTACTCCATTATTATTTGTAAGCATTTCCAACTTTACATTCCTTATTATTACAATTAAATGTAAATGGTTAAAAATGACTTAGGGTCTCTTTTATATGCAAATCCCCATTGTTAGAAACCCTATTTAAAAGACCATCCAATTTTACCCTTTATAGTAGCATAGACATTACATTTACCAACTTCCTTACCCTTAACAATAAAGATAATCCAAACCACTCTTTGGGGAAAAAAAGGATTGCATCACCCCCTTTTTTGATGCAGAGCTCTGGTCCCCTATAAAATTGAATCGACCGTGCTAGTCTTTTCTTGTTCAAATCAAGCCCTCCTACCTCTTTCACTTGGAGTATCCACACCAAATCCATACACCTTCAAGTGCCTCAATATTTGTTCACCAAATCATCATTTTTTGTACCCCATAACCCTTTACTAAGTTGATCATTGCTTCATACATCTCCTTGTGGTGATGCACCTGTTAGAATAACTAAGGGGGAGGGGGAGGTGAATCAGTGGCCTCAAAAATGTTCTAATAAATCAACCCAAAAACTTAGTACCACAATTATAAGCCTCTAGTTATCTTCAGTCCTACAAGATGTATGCCTTGAAATAATATTATCAAATAACTACTGCTCGAAGTTCACTGTTAAACCTTATTCTTAATCTTTATTGAATAGCAGTCTATCATTTACCGAAATACAGTAAATAAATTAGTGTTTACTGATCAATCTTGTTTTAGTAATGTGTAAACCAAAACATCAAAGAAATGAATCATAAACACATTTGACACATGGAATTTTAACGTGGAAACCTTGTTAAGGGAAAAACCACTTGGGACCGGTAACCAAAAATTTTCACTCTTCTAAAGTGAGCTCGGTGAAGAGCCAACCCTGTTAAAGGTTACAAACACACTGTTAAGTGTGACCTTGTTAGAGGATTTAACACTAACAATTTATCACTTGATATCTTGCATCTCTCTATACTATCTTCATCATAAACCTTTTGATTCTCCTTGGGATGTATCTCAATATATAAAGGATTTGTTTAGATTCTACTCGGTTAAGAGACTTTTATGATCCAATGGTTAAACTGAAATAGTATATGATTTGTTCATACATACAACTTAGACTTGTAGATTTTCAAATCTATTGTACGCTCATAATACCTTTCTGATCAATGGTTCCCTTCAATATCTTTTCTCCACTTCTTTCTTCTCGATGATGTTGTTTCTCTGTTGCTCAGTGTCCGTAGAAATATTAGCTCTGTTCTTTAGCTTGTTTGATTAGGTCTGAATGAACACTTCTTTCTTCTTTAGTTTCTCTTCAACATCTTCTACTCTATTCACTCCCCTAATTAATAATGAATTAGCTTGTCTCTTTATAGACATGATTTCATCATTTCTAAGTCCTTGACTTTCTTGTTCTTGGCGTGATCCAGAAATCTCGCCATTCTTTCTTTAAATCTTTTACTTTAGTTTTATCTCGTAGATATCTTCTTGAAAATTGGAATAAAATAGCTTTAAAACTCTAGCTTATCTCAGGCTTTTAGATTGTCGATGAAAACAATGTAATCAACCAGTTAACTCCTTCTTTAGCTCCTACCAGCTAAGTCTTTTCTCATTTATGAACTTCAATTCTTTTCAGTGTTTAATCTCCTTGTTAGCTCAGACTTGACTTTAGTTGTCCTTGGGCATCTCTATCCGTCGGGGTTGTCTATTCGTCAGGTAACACTGTGGTTCTTCTCATTGGTAATGCTTGCTCGGGTATCACTGTGACTTTTCTCTCAGGTTTCTCTATCTGTTGGGGTGCACTGTCTGTCGGTGTTTGTTGTCACTTTGTGTATACTAAACTTTTATGCATTACTAATAGCATAACCTTTTATCTCTCTGGTTATTTGAAGTCTTTGACATTATATATACAACCAATCAGATTATGTCAAGTTGAAATCAATTACAATACAATACATTAACTGATTTAGTGTCTTGCATTAACTTTCTATAGCTCAGTGATCATCAACTTAGCATATTCAAACATTCAATCAGTTATGGTTCATCATTCTCTCCCTTTGGCATTTATGGCAACACACTACATACTGTGAGTGTGGTAATGGGTACCTGTTAGATGGACACAAACACTTCAATAGATCATTGTTTTAGCAATATAGGGTTAGTAAAAGCATGAAAAACACAATAAAACCCACTAAAGGTGACCTATTGCCTT
>MU223689.1:521025-570402 GCA_018584345.1 Thuja plicata | reverse complement strand
AAACTTATTTAATTCATTTAGAAATATAGGGTTTAATTACTAAAACAAATAAATTGCTTTTTAATAATTAAGGGACTATAGCCATTTTAATTAAATTAAATAGGCTAGGGGAATGGGTTGGATTGCAAGTGACATGTGATTTAGAGATTTATTTAATTCCATTATATTTAAATACTATAGCCATGTTTGATTTAGATTTGATCTGATTGGTCGATATTGATTTGAATTGTATGGCTATAGTAGGTAATATAAATCAGTGATAAAAATCACCTAGGACATTAAATTGATTCAAAGAATTATGCCAAACAGTAACAGGGTCGTTTGGACATAACTCGAGGGTATGATCACACTTAGGGCAAATAGGGTCCATAGTTGCAACAGACCGAAATTAGGTGGTTACACATACTACTAATATATTATGAAATATATCAGTTTTAGTTCATCAATATACCAAAATTATTGTTCTATAACCAATACAAATGTCTATCTCTCGATAAGCTCTTCTATATTAGACTTGATTCTTGCAGAGTACTTTCTTCAATCTTCAATCCCTTCATTGGATAGATGTAACAACTTCTATTTTTGTCTCTCCCTTTGACTGTTCCTCTCCTTGATCATCTCTTTTTCCTTTGACAATAATATGTTTCATAGATTACTTCTCTCCCTTTGGATGTATTCTCTCCCTCATGATGTTCTTTACTTTGATGGATATTTTATATGGATATAATCTCTCCCTTAAGTGATCTCTCCATCACAAGTTACATTTCTCCCATTTGGATATAATCTCTCCCTTAGGATATTCTATCCCTTCGAATCTCTCTCCCTTTGACAACAATGCCAAAGTTATTCCTCTTTTCTCTTTATTTAATATATTCCTTGAATTTCCCTTTCCATCAGCAATATAGCTCTATATTAGCCAATAAATATCTCTGGTGGTCAGTGCAGATAAGTACCTTTTTGTGTACAGATGTATCTTTGCAGTTCATCTCTTTGCTTGCATCAACATGAATCATCTTCTTATTTGTGTGTAGGCTGATGCAACCTCCTAGTTAGCTTAGTGACTAATAAACAAGGGTCGAAACTCTAGTCTCTATCTCAGGTACTCAAATGTATCTTTAGGCAATGGCTTGGTGAATTTATGTCTGCTAATTGTTCATTGGATTGAACATATTCCAGTATCACTTCTTTTGCTTGCACTTGTTCTCTTAAGTAATGATACTTGATAGAAATATTCTTAGTCTTAGCCTGCATGACTAGATTCTTTGATATGTTTATTGCATTGGTATTATCACAATAGATAATAATTTGTTCAAGAATTTTAATATTCATACCTTCTAGTAATTTCTTGATCCATGCAATATTTGAGCAGTTTGCAACAACGGCCACATTTTGCTTCTACAGTAGATTGTGAGATGCATCCTTGATTCTTACTGATCCATGTGACAAGTCTGTCACCCATGAATAATGCTCCTCCAGTTGTACTCTTCCTGTCATCTAAGTTTCTAGCCCAATCAACATCTGTATAGACTTGAAGCTCAAATTTTCCCTTTTTGTTATACCATAAGCCATAGTCCTCGTTATTCTTTAGATATCTCACAATTCTTTTGACAATAGTCATATGTGATTCCTTGGGGTAAGCACAGATTCTTGTAGCTATTCGAATTGCATGTACAATATCTGGTCTAGTATGAACAACATACATTAATTTTCCAATCAATGATCTATATAGGGTCTGATTTACCTCGTTTGACTTATCTTCCTTTGTCAGCTTACATCTAGTTTCCATAGGTGTTCCAACTGGCTTTGAATCTTCCATCTTGAATATCTTTAGCACTTTCTTGATGTATTTGGATTGTGTGATATATATTCCTACATCTTGTTGAAGAATCTGTAGACCAAGAAAGAATTTGATCTCCCCAAACATTGAAATTTCAAACTCTTTTCTCATTTCATCATCAAAATATTTATATAACATATCATTTCCCCCAAATATGATATCATCAACAAATATTTCAGCAATCAGAATATTATCATCAGAATCTTATTTTAAATACAAATTACTATTTTCACTTGTTCTTACAAATCCAATGCTTATGAGATTAGGAGTGAAGTCTTTCATACCATGCTCTAGGTGCTTGTTTTAATCCATACAACACTTTATGTAGTCTAAAAACTATGTTTCTCTTGTTAGGATCAACAAACCCTTCTAGTTGTTCAATGTATACCTCTTCTTCTAGTATGCCATTTAGGAATGCAAATTTGACATCCATTTGGTATACCTTGAATCTTTTGAATGCAACATAAGCAAGTAGAATTACAACTCCTTCTAGTCTAGCAATGGGTGCAAAGGTTTCTCCATAATCAATACCTTCTCCTTGTGCATACCACTTGAATACTAACCTTTATTTGTTCCTTTTGACTTATCCATTCTCATTCATCTTGTTTTTGAACATCCATTTGGTATCGATGACATTTTTTTCATCTGGTCTCGGTACTAGTATCTATGTTTTGTTCTTCGCAATCTATTCTATTTCTTCATTCACAACACTGACCCATTCTTCATTTTTAAGTGCAGAATTAGTAGATTTAGGCTTAAAATCACAAATTAAACATCTAGTGTTTAGTGACTTACTTCTTGTTCTCATTCCATCCTTCTTGTCTCCTATGATCTAGTTCAATTGATGGTGTCTTCTGACATACTTGGAAAGTATCAGTTCACCTCTTTGTTCATCATCTTTATTATCATCTTGACCTTCATTCAGATCTCCATCACTCGGTACATCATCTTGAGCAATTTCCTAATTTTCAGTATTTGTAGCTTGGTGCTCAGGTGTATTCTTCTATTTCTCGGGAGTGATACACTGTTGCTCCGGTAGAGTGTCAGGTTCTTCATTGTAGACAAACCTGTTTTAGTCTTTTGGTTCTTTTCTACTTTCCTCATCATGTTTGTCTGCATATTCATCTATTCTAACATTTTCACTTTCAATTATCTTGTTAGAGGACTTGTTAAGACATTTATAAGACTTCCTTTTGGTGGAAACCCTAGAAAGATTCCTTCTTCACTTTTGGAGTCAAGATTTCCATTTCTATCATCTTTTAAAATAAAACATTGACTTCCAAAAATTTTGAAGTAACTTACATTGGGTGTGTATCCATACCATAGCTCATAGGGTGTCTTTCTTCAATTGAACTCTGTTCAATGTGTAGACAACATTACTGACAACTTCCCTCCATAAATTTTGTTTGATGCCTTTTTCAATCATCATTGTTCTTGCACTGTCAACAATGGATCTGTTCCTTCTTTTAGCAATCCCATTTTGCTGTGGTGTTCTTTGTGCAGAAACTTGTCTTTTTATTCTATGCTCATTACAAAAGCTAGTGAATTCATCTGAAATAAATTCCCCTCCTCTATCTAATCTTAAGCATTTCAATTCCTTACCACTTTATTTTTCTATAATAGTTCTATACCATTTAAACATCTTGAATGCTTCTAATTTTTCTTTTAGGAACATAACTGTCATCATTATAGAATAATCATCTGCAAAGAGAATGAAATATCTATCACCATAGTAACTCTTTGTTCTCATGGGTCCACATAGATCAATATGGACTAATTCTAGAATAGCATTAGATGTATGGGTTTTTCTCTTGAAAATAGACTTTTTCATTTTACCTTTTTGACAATTCTTACACATGATATGGTCGGGCTTTGACATGCTCGGTAAGCCTCTTACTTTCCTTTTATTGCTTATCTTAATCATGTTGTCAAAATTCACATGACATATTCTCTTATGCCACAACCATATGTCTTCATTTCTATCCATTAAACAAGTGGTTTTAATGTCATCAAGATAGAATAGGTTACCTTTTGTCTGTTCACCAGTCCCGATCAACCTTCCTGATTCATTGAAGATCTTTGCCTTCTTATTCTTAAATGCTATTTGGTGACCTATTTTATTTAGCTATGAAACACTCAATAGATTATAGTTATGTCCTTTTACTGAGTATGCATTTTCACATCTGATCAGATTATTCAACATTATAGTTCCTTTACCTTAAACCATAGAAGGTGAGTCATTACCCATTCTTACTGATCCACCATTATAATACTCAAAAGTTTCAAACTTTTGTTTATCACCGGTCATGTGGTGAGTGAAGCCACTATCTATAATCTAGACATCATTCTTACTAACCTTAGATATGAGTGCAGTCTAAACATACCTTTTTTCTTTGTTTGAATCATCCTTCATGGCTACAAATACCATCTCAATATCTTCATCAGATTCGGTGTCAGTATCTCCAGCTCTTTTCTCAGCCAGGTAACAAGCTTTCTTCCCTTTGTCCTTGTAGTCTCAGGTATCTCTTCTGTTAGATTGTCAGTTGCTTTGGTAATCTCTATTATCACCTCTATCAAACTTCTTTTCATATGATCTATCACTGCTTATGTCTTCTTTTCTTTTGTTAGGACATCTAGCAGAAAAGTGTCCAATCTCTTTATAATTAAAACATACAAGTGGTAATTTACCTTTGTATCTACCTTTGCCTCTCTGCAATCTTCTAGTCATTAGTGCTTCAATCTCATCAAGATCTTGGTCATCACTATCACTTTCACTATCATTTCTCATAGTGTGTTTATGACTTGACTTACTTATTTTCAAAGAAGATTTGAATCCAGACTCAATAGATGGTAAGACATTGTTGTCAAAGTTATTCATCTCAAATGAAATCAATCTACCAATCAGACTATCTAGAGTAACATTATTATTTTCTACTGCTCTCATTTCTTGTATAGAAGATACTCTAATAGCATATACAGGCAGTAAGGTTCTTAGGATTTTACTTACCACTGTCTCTTCTTCAAGTACACCTCCAACTCTTCAGATAGCATTGATTACCTCTTTGATTCTGTAGCTATATTGAGTGATATTTTCTCCTTATTTCATCTTTAGGTCATCAAACCT
Source organism: Thuja plicata (assembly GCA_018584345.1). Classification (NCBI taxonomy): domain Eukaryota; kingdom Viridiplantae; phylum Streptophyta; class Pinopsida; order Cupressales; family Cupressaceae; genus Thuja; species Thuja plicata. The sequence goes on along the minus strand of MU223689.1, from coordinate 565,441 downwards.
ACCTCTTAAGATTTCTATCTTAGCTCTTAGTACATCTGCATCTCCTCCATGTACTAGCTTCAATTTTTCCCACATTTTCTTTGCAATGGTACATGTTTTGACATCTTCAAATTCAACATCGGAGAGTGAGGAAGAAAGCTCTATCATCATGCAATTGTGCTCATGATTTTCTCTCAATTGATCAAGTGTGTGAGGTCCTATAGGAAACACATATTCAGTATCCAATTGAGTAACATCTTATCCAATACCTAATAGGTGGAGTCTTATCCTGCTTTTCCATGATGCAAAGTTGTCCTTGTTCAACTTGGGCACATCTCTTTTTCTCATATTGTGATCTTTTTCTTAGGTCTTGAAAACTTCATTCTAAGCACACAAGCTCTGATACCAATTTCTAGAATAACTGAGAGAAGGGGGGGGTGGGTGAATTAGTGGCCTAAAAAATATTCCAATAAATCAACCCAAAAACTTAGTACCACAATTATAAGCCTCTAGTTATCTTCAGTCCTACAAGATGTATGCCTTGAAATAATCTTATCAAATAACTACTGCTGGGAGTTCACTGTTAAACCTTATTCTTAATCTTTACCGAATAGCAGTCTATCATTTATCGAAATACAGTAAATAACTTAGTGTTTACCGAGCAATCCTATTTTAGTAATGTGTAAAGAAAAACATCAAAGCAATGAATCATAAACAAATTTGACACATGGTTTTTTAATGTTGAAACCTTGTTAAGGGAAAAACCACTTGGGACCGGTAACCCAAAATTTTCACTCTTTTGAAGTGAGCTTGGTGAAGAGACAACCCTGTTAAAGGTTACAAACACACTATTTTTGATATTAGCAGCAGCAAGAGGGTGCTGACCCAAGGTACAAAGAAGCTAATAGAATAGATTTAACAGCATGTTAAAAAAGTAAAGTCAGCAAAGATAAACATGAACATCACCTACCTCTATCAAAAACCAGAATAAAAAAGCTAAACCAACAGTGATAAGTGTTCCAGTCGTAAATAGTATCATAGTTTAAAAGCCAAAAAAACATATGAAGCCATGCAGGGCTATTTAACAAAAGCAAAGTCTTAAGCTCAAAACTGAACTTAAAAAAACTGGCCAAAATATAGGGCTTGGGGTCCACAGTGTAACAACAAGAGGGTGTTGACCCAAGGTACAAAGAAGCTGATAGAATAGATTTAACAACATGTTAAAAAAGTAAAGTTATCAGAGATAAACATGAACATCACCTACCTCTATCAAAAACCAGAATAAAAAAGCTAAACCAACAGTGGTAAGTGTTCCAATCGTAAACAGTGTCATAGTTTAAAAGCCAAAAAACCATACAAAGCCACGCATGGCTATTTAACAGAAGCAAAGTCTTAAGCTTAAAACTAAACTTAAAAAAATTGGCCAAAATATAGGGCTTGGGGTTCACAGTATAATAGCACCCCAACCCACACTTCACTTTCAGTTGGATCCCTTTCTATCCCATAAGCTCTTCGACAGCAACAGGTCCATCCACTCTTCGTTGAGAAACTTGAAGAGTTCCCTGTTTCCTTCCACAGACTCCTTCCCAACAGAGGATTTCTCATTTAGTAGATAGAGGGTAGTGGAGGAGGTGTGCATCACTTTGAGAGTGAACTTGCTAACATTTGTTAGCCTCCTGTTTGTGTTGGCTAGGTCCTCATTCAGTTTGGCCACCGAATTCTCCAGATTAACAATCTGGAACTTAATTTTTCCAACAAGGCCAGTGCCCACAATAGATTTAGGGTTTTCTGTCCTGTTATCCGGGCCAGAGTCTTCTTTTCCCACATTGGCCACATTGTCCTCTTTATCCATTTTCCCCTCTTCCTGGTCAGTATTAGTCTGGTTTTCCTCCCTGCTAGGGGACTCAACCAAAACATGCTCTTTATCAAACAACTCCTTCATAGCCCGTTTCCCTTTTTCTTTGGTAAGCCGAGAAGACCGGCGGGTGCTGGTGGGTTTAGGGTCAGCATTTTGGGGGTAGTCCAGGTTAATGTATATCTTTTTTCACTTTTTACCAGGCTAAGGAGAGTCATCAAAGTTTAGGTCATGCTTTCTACCCGCACAGGGTGTAGGGGTAGGGTGGATTCCAGAGGAATTAGGGCTAGCAACAAGGGTAGAACCACCAATAGAGCCCGAAGGCAAGGGAATGCCTTGGTTGAGGGAGACAGAGGGAGACAAATTCTTCTAAGCAAGTTGGGTGATTTCCATAATGGGCGAAAGGCAGAGAGCCCAGTGGAAGTGGTAAATCCTAAAGATAAGCCCCTGGTGGAGGTAAATGGGTTTTTTGCTCAAAGAGATAGCCTCATTCACGACAACCACAGTATTCTCTAAAGAATGCAGAAGGTAAAATGACATGGAAATTAACAGTTTATGCCTAAGATGATTAAGAAAATGAAGGTGGTAATTGTATAACATACCAAAATTTCCCTCCAAGGTGAAATATTTCATGACGAGCTTGCACATCTTCGGCCAGAATTCAGGAAGGTCAGTCGTGCTATAACCACCATTCTTGGACACAGGGTTGTCATCATTGGAAAAGAACTAGTCAAACTTTGTTTTGGCCTGGATTTTGGTGGTTTTCTTCCATTTCTTGCCCATGGTTGCCATACTCATGGCTTTACCAATAACTACCTCGTTAATCTCAAAAGTGATACCATTAATGGTGACTATTCTCTCACTCCAACTTTTGGAAAACTGGCAAGAAATCTTCTCATCATGCCTGGCCAAACATTTCATGAAGGGAAAAATTCCCACCTTCCTTATAGAAATACATCACCATTGGATCCGAGGAGAACTCTTCCTCAATCTTGTCATGTTCAATCCTATGGCAATCCCCTCCCATGTTTACAGAGTAGTTCAGAGCGACCTTCACCCAAAAAATCCACACCTAGTAAGAGTCGAAACCCTTCTCAGCACAATACCACAAAAAACCAGAGCATGAATGGAAAACAATGTCATTGCATGAAGTGGTAAAAATGGAGTAATAATCAGGCCTTAAGCATCTATCATTTTATGTATGAAACCTGCTAAACTAATTGCCTTTAAGCACAAAATAACCACCAAGGCTGCCACTGGGGTTAACATGTGGGAGTGGTGTTGTAACCCATAATTACAATCAAATCAATCTTTTCCATATCTCCTATTAATCACCTTAAATCTCAAATGAATTCATTGCCATAAAAAGACATAATGGCACTTTATGAAGGGAGTGATGCAAGCAATCCACCTCCTCCGCTAAAATGAATTAAGAATCCTACACTCAGTGGCCATGTGGCCTTTCCAAATATGATAACCAACCAAGATAAAATGGATATTGCACTGGTGTCTACCTTTTAACGCCCAAATCACATTTAGATTTTTAAACATTTTGGTTGTTGTTGATGCTTCTACTCATTTCCTGCTCAAGTAGGTCCTGAGTATTTTTGGGCAACTGATTAGCAGCACGCCAACAATGTAAGCCGACCTTCTGGAATCCCTCGGCCGCCATGGAATCAATGACCAAATTTCCTTCCCTGTAAATGTGCTTTATGGTGGACTCAGTAAAGAGGAACAACAGCCCCTTAATATCTGACATGATAGGATCATCTCACCATCTGGCCAAGGAGCAACCACTAGTAGCATCAATAATGACTTTGGAATCCCCCTCGATCTCAATCCTAGAGAAGCCACAATTAAGGGAGAAATTTTATCCCCATAAGAGCACCATAGCCTCCGCTTGGTTAACTAAGTGGTCAACGAGGGGGCCAACATAAGTAGCCACCAATCTCCCCCACTAATCTCTTATTATTCTTCCTCCAGCCTATCTGCCACCCCGGTCAGCTTGATCAAAGTTGATTTTACACCAGTTTGCTTGAGGGTGGACCCAAATAGTCACCTTTCTGGCACTAAGTTTAGAGTTGTCAAATCAAGAAAACCCCTTTCCCAGACCCCAAACCTTAGCAATCTTCCAATCAAAGTCAAAAGGGAGGAAAGAAGGGCTTTTCCAGCTTCCCACTAGTAGGTTTTCTTGTAAGATTTTAAAGTCGGTATAAAAAACCTCCTTAGGAGTGAGTTCAGTATCTCTGAAAATCCTATTGTTGCATTCCTTCCAGATTACCCTGCAGAAAATTGGGGGGATTTGGTTCCAAAAGAGCTTGATCAGCGGGTGCTGTGAAGGAGATTGCCATTCAAGAAGAATGTCTTGGATGTTGTAGTTAGAAACCCATGGGAGGTTGAGTCTCATGAGGATCTCCTCCCAAATCTTGGTAGCAAATTCACAGTGGAGCAGGATATGATTAGAGCTCTCCTCATCTTTCTTGCAAAGGCAACATCGGTTGGCAAGGCTGAACCCGCATTTAACAAGATTGTCAAGTGTGAGGATTATTCCATGGAGGGTAGTCCACCAGAAAAAATTGACATTAGGGATTAGTTGATGCTTCCAAACCTTTCTCTAGAAGGATATATCAGTACAGTCATTGATAAGTAGGCCATAAGATGATTTGATAGAGAACTTTCCATGTTGAGTGTGCCTCCACAACAATCTTTCTGACCTGTAAATTATAGCGATGCAAACCAAAAGCAACAGGTCCCTGCATTTAGTTGCAAGGGTGACCAGGTCTATTCTGTACTGAAGATGAGGGAGGAGGTCTATCCACTTGCCATTGGAGATGAAGTTGGAAACCTATGATCCAATTGTGTGGGTCAAGACATTCCTCAACTAAGAGAAATGAGAGTTATCGAGGATGGTATCAGGCAGCCAGGGGTCATCCAAGAATTTGATATCCAATCCATTACCCAATGAACAGATGACACCTTTTTCTAAGATACTCTTGAATTTGATGATACTGTTCTAGATTTTAGAGCCTCCCGAGTGGCCCTATACCATGAAGAGTTTACAGAAGTGGCCCCCCTCTAGATATTTAGCCTCCATGATTCTACACCAATCAGTCATTTCCCATATCAGGGTCCAGGCCACCTTAGAAAGTAGAGCTCTATGGAGGTTACAAATTTTCCTTAACCCCAAGCTCCCCAAGGTTTTGGGGAGACAAACATTATCCCATGAGACCAGTGAGAGGCATTTCTTTTCCTCAGATCCTGACCAAGGGAAGGTACGTTGGATCTTTTCCAATTTATCAGCCATGAAGCCAGAGATTTTAAAAATAGACAAAAAGTAGACTGGAATTCCCTGGAGGGAAGTAGCAAGGAGTTGAAGCTTACCTACATTACTGAGGAGTTTACCTTTCCAGCCTGCTAGTTTCCTTTGGGTTCTTTAAAGGATAGAATTTCAAAATTCATTCTTCACATCTTTAACAGTCAATGGGAGGCCAAGATAAGTAGCATGAAGTTTGTCATCTTGGCAACCCAAAATATTCATTATCTTTTTCTGGACCAATTCCTCAGTGTTGAAGAAGAACATCCTACTTTTGTGATAGTTGATATCCTGACCCGAGGTTGTAGAATAATTGTCCAACAGCCACTTCCACTTACCAGCCTCCTAAATCAAGGAGGCCCCAAAGAAGAAGGTGTCATCAACAAATTGTTGCAGGATACCAGGTTGCAAAGTAGTGGCTGGCTTAATCCCCATGATCTCTCTGGTACAGGCCATCTCCATCATATTACGACCAAGAACTTTGGCAATAAGGATGAAGAGGTAAGGGGACAGGGGGTCCCCTTGGTAGAGCCCTTTACCAGGGTAAAATTTGGCTCTGGGTTTACCATTGAATAACACTAAGAATCTCACAGTCTCTAAGCAACACTTAATAAGGTTTATGAATTGCTCTGCAAAGCTGAAAGAAGACAGGACTTTGTAGAGAAAATTCCAATGGACTTTTTTGTAAGCTTTAGAAACATATAGCTTAAGGGTCATCTTAGCAAGACTACTACAATCAATGGAGTGAATTATTTCATGTGTGGTGATGGAAGCATCCATAATTTTCTGGCCAGGGAAAAATCTTTTCTGATTGGGGCTAATGATTTTGTTGAGGAGGGGTTTGATCTGATTAACCATAATTTTGGAGAAGACCTTATACAAATTATTACAAAGACTGATGGGTCTGAAGTCCTCCATGATTTTGGGCTCCACACACTTGGGGACCAAAACAATATAAGTATCATTAAGTTGCTTAAAAAATTTTTTTATATCTGATGAAGTCCCACACAACATGAATGACATCATAACCAACAATATCCAAATACTCTTCGACCAGGGGAAACCGTCTGGACTAGGGGATTTTTAGGCTCCAATGGAGAAGAATTCCATATGGACCTCCTCATCAGTGACCCTTGACAAGAGCATGTCATTATCCTCGACCGTGATGGTGCTAGGTAGCTGCGCAATGAGATTTTCCTGGAGGGAAATAGGGTCCCCAAGGGAAGAAATTGGTGAAGGCTCTAGAGAAGTAATCAGTGGCCAGCCCTCCAAGTTGGATAGGGTCTGAGATCTCCAGTCCCCTAGGGTTCCAAATTTTGGTGATGGAGTTCCTTTTTTTATTCTTACAGGCTGATTGATGGAAGCAAGCAGTGTTACAATCCCCCTCCTTCAACCATAGGATCCTTGATCTTTGTTTCCAGAAAACCTCTTCATTGGCCAGAGTTTCTTTCCATCTTTTCCTAGTTTTTTCTTCCTCCAAGTACAAATCCCCATATAGATCACCCCCAGCCATTTTCCATTGAAGAGAATCAAGTTTCTCATTTAGTGCCTTTTTAGTGTGGAAAATGTCACCAAAGGTGAATTTTCTCCAACCTTTAACCTCCTCTCTAATAATCTCAAGCTTGGAAATAACCCTGAACATAGCTGAACATAGCCGAAGCAACTGGAGTGGACTACCAAAGTTGAACCTTGTCACGAAAGCTAGGGTGGGAGGCCCACATAGTCTCATATCTGAAGGGAGTAGGGTATTGGTATTGAACATCCACCCATTTGAGAAGAAGGGGGATATGGTCTGATGTCATTCTAGGGAGGGCAGCCAAGGAAGAGGTAGCTCCTAGATCCCAGGTGGAAGAAAGTAGGACCCTTTCTAAGCAAACCTGTATGAGGTGGCTACCCTTCCTATTTTTAGTCCACATGAAGGGTTTTCCTCTTAGATCAACATCATAAATACCACACTCTCCCACAAAGTTAGCCAAGTCTCCCATGCTGTCAGAATAGTCTAGGATGCCCCCACACTTCTCAGAAGGAAACAGGGGAGAGTTGAAGTCTCCCGCAACCATGATCTTGGAATCTTGAAGATTCAATAGGGATATCTTTAGTTCATCCCAAACCCCTTTTCTTCCCTACCGTGTATTGGGAGCATAAATGTGAAAATAAAGCCAGGTCTCCAGCGGGGAAGTGAAGGCCACTGTCAGGTAGTTGTAGGGAAAATTGTGAATATCACCCCTGACCTTGGAGTGCTTCCAAAGGGTGGCAATGCCTCTCAAAGCTCCTTGAGCCTTAGAGTAGAAAAAATTTGCCCCAGGCCATAGCCTCCCCACCAACACCTCAAAGTTAACTTGAGACATTTTAACTTCTTGAATTAAAAGAATGTCAATTTTATAATAAAAAATGTATTGTTTAATAGCTAGCTTCTTCTGGGGGTTATTGAGTCCCCTAATGTTCCATGATAGAATAATCATTTCTTACCTTTCTGGTTGAGGTCTAGGGTTTTCTATCTTCCTACAAAAATCTCCTTTATCATGCTCCTCTATCTTCTAGCTCTGTCCGTCGACTGTCCTAGTTTGGTATCAATTGTCACATCCCTCTCTTTTGTCGATTCTTCTTTTGTTGGGTTTTCCATTCCAGGTCCCCGTTCTTCAGGGTTCCCAAAGGTGTGGAGCATCCTAGAGCCACTGTGGAACCCAAGGCAAAGGGGTTGAGAACATTTTCCACCCCAAGAGGGGATGAAGGGCCACCAGGTGTGGTATTTGTCAACACACAACCATTAAGTTTTGTCTGGACAAGAGCCAAACCTGGGATGGAACAATGTGGGGTTTCTAGTCATGGGTTGATGGTATCAAATTTTCCAACCACCTGTGTGGGGGCTACCGGAGTAGGGGTGATGCATTGCTTGGTCTCCTCTATTGTGGCTTTCTCCTGCATAGTACTCATGGGTATTTCACCCTCTTCCAAGCCAGACATGTCAGCCATCGAGCCAGAAGTGGCATCACAGCCCTGAGTCATAGACACTCCAACCTTCTTTTCATTGGGAGCATCTCTTGTTAGGGGTGAGGAGATCTATCCTAAGGATAAATGGGTGGTAATCTCAGAAGCTCACACCTCTGGAACAGATTGTTTTAGCTTAAGTTCAGGCCTCTTATGGGCCTTGCAGTCCTTCCTTGTGTGACCCTTTGAGTTGCAGCATTCATAGAAGAGGGTGGAATTCTCATAGACAATAGCTTGTGTCCATTTACCCAGCTTAGACTTGAGGACAACAAAGTTTGGGAGGGTCTTATTTATAGACACATTCACACAGAAACGAGAAAAAACAAGTCGGGATTTAGAGAGGGTTACTAGATCTGTTGAAATGTAGTGTCCAAAGGAGTTGCAATCCATCTAAACACTTGCTCATCCCAAAAATCTAGAGGCAACCCAAGAAGGTAGACCCAAATAGGCATCATCCTACTGATGTCTGCAGATGAGTCAAAGCCCAGTTTCCACTTAGCCAAAGTGAGGAGGTGTTTTCCATAGAGCCAAGATCTAGAGAGGATGTAGGATAGGTCCTCTACAGCTGTGAACCAAAAGAGAAAGATTCCTCCAGGCATGGCTGAAACCAGAACACTCCCTTTAGGCTTCCATTGGTTTCCCACCCATTTACGAACCATGTTAATGGAGGGATGGAAGTTGAAGAAGCATCCAACCAGAGCCAGGTTAAGCTCCGCCATGTTATTTTTGACTATAGATTTAGGGAGAGTGGTCTCTATACCTTCCTCCATTAGGATAGTGAGCGTTAGGGTGGGGTCTGATTCCACCTGGGTCCCAATCAACACACCTTTCCAGTCAGCCTTAGGAGTAGGATGTGGCAGGGAATCTGAAGTACCTGTCCTGGAATCAAAGATCAGGTCAGGAGTAGGTTCTCCAAGGTGGGGGTGAGGTTCCCCCTAGAAATTTTTGCCATGACAAAAATTCAAAAGGAGAAATTGGGTGGCAAAGTTGCAGAGCGGAAAAGTTTGAACTATGTTTGGTATGTTACAAACACATTGTTAAGTGTGACCTTGTTAGAGGATTTAACACTAACAGTTTATCACTTGATATCTACCATCTCTCTATGATATCTTCATGATAAAACTTTTGATACTCCTTGGGATGTATCTCAATATATAAAGGATTTTTTTAGATCCTGCTCGGTTAAGAGACTTTTATGATCCAATGGTTAAACTGAAATAATATATGATCTGTTCATACATACAACTTAGACTTGTAGATTTTCAGATCTATTGTAAGCTCATAATACCTTTCTGATCAATGGTTCCCTTCAATACCTTTTCTCCACTTCTTTCTTCTTGGTGATGTTGTTTCTCTGTTGCTCGGTATCCGCAAAAATATTAGCTATGTTCTTTAGCTTGTTTGATTAGGTCTGAATGAAGACTTCTTTCTTCTTCAGTTTCTCTTTAAAATCTTCTTCTCTATTCACTCCCCTAATTCATAATGAATTAGCTTGTCTCTTTATAGATATAATTTCACTATTTCTGAGTCCTTGACTTTCTTGTTCTTGACATGATCTAGAAATCTCACCATTCTTTCTTTAAAGCTTTTACTTTAGTTTTATCTCATAGATATCTTCTTGACAACTGGAATAAAACATATTTAAAACACTAGCTTATCTCTGGCTTTTAACTTGTTGATTAAAACAATGTAATCAACTAGTTAACTCCTTTAGCTCCTTCCAACTAAGTCTTTTTGCATTTCTGAATTTTAGTTCTTTTTAGTGTTTAATCTCCTTATTAGCTCGATCTTGACTTCAATTGTCCTTTGGAATCTCTATCTGTCAGGGTTGTCTATCTGTCAGGTAACACTATGGTTTTTCTCATCGGTAATTCATGCTGGGGTTTCTTTCTTGGGTATCAATGTGACTTTTCTCTTAGGTTTCTCTATCTGTTGGGGTGCACTGTCTATCGATAGTTGTTGTCACTTTGTGTATACTGAACTTTTATGCATTACTGATAGCATAACCTTTTATCTCTCTAGTTCTTTTAAGTCTTTGATATTATGTATACAACCAATCATATTATATCAAGTTGACATCAATGAAAATATAATACATTAACTTATTTAATGTGTTTTATTAACTTTCTACAGCTCTATGATCATCAACTTAACATCTTCAAACATTCAATTAGTTATGGTTCATCAATTGCACCCTTGTTCACCCAATGTACCCAAATGCACCTTCCCTACACAAGATCCCTCCAATCTCCTCCCAAGTGTTTGAGTCCTTCAAACATTTCAAATACATCCTTTTGACATCCCTCAAACCAACCAAAACAATCTCTTGGTTAAATCCAACCCAAAACTCAAAACTGTCCTACTTGACACTGCCTTTTACCAGTCCTTTCTGCACACCTTTTGGTATTTTGTGACAAAAACCTCCAAAGGGTTGAGAAATTTTTTTTAACAATCTTAATCCAATTTTTGGAGCAGCACTTTCCCCAAGAGGACAGACCTTGGATCCTACAAAAACTCCAAATTCTTGGGAATCTTCTCTAATGGTTAAGAGGCCTAATTGGAATGCTTAAAGAAGGAAGTGTTTCTTAGAATTAATTATTTTCCAAACCAAATATGGGGACATTTAGAGACACTTGAAATAATTTTCCTCCTCCAACCATAGCCTCTAACTCAAATCCCATCAAACGTTATGGGGTCTGCAACCTACTGGTTAAACCACTCTGCCAGTCACATAGGGATGCCCGACTAGGGTTTTAGACATTTCTCCTTGAAAATACCACCAATCAATCTGAAACCAAATGAAAGGTAAATTAAAATCCCATATATCTCTTTTGAATTAGGTTTTAGGAATTTCCCATAGTTACATCGGGAGATATAATATCTATAAGTCAACAACCCTAGTTTTCTCCAAAATCATGACCTCAAGGTGATTGTGACACAATATCTCTTCAATTCCTCCACCTCAAAACCTCTAGTTGGATGAAAAATAAATCTAAGACATATTCCCAATTTCCTGTGGAGTTAGATTTAACATTTCAATCCGTACAAGCTCGGGCATAGTAAAAAACCTGACAATTTTCACAAAAAATGCAGTTTTTGTATTCAATTTCTGGAAATTCTCATTAAAAATCTCCTCAACAACCTATAAAATGATTTTTGATACATTTTTATATGTTTTTCCATCAATTTCAACCATTTTCAGTGGTTGTGAAGGTTGATTAACAACTTTTCAAAAAAAATTCTCATTAGCAACTTTTGTTGCAACAAAGTTGCTGACAACATTTGCAACTTTTTACAAAACTTGCAATACAGACTCTTAGGGACTAAAAAAGGTGGATTAACAATATTTTATGTTAAAAAAATCAATCCAACCTTCCCTAATACAATTCTACCCAACCCATTTCCATTCAATCATAGTGAACCATAGGATTCATAATCCATCCTAGGTCACTAGGTCTTACAATTAGGACTTATTACAAAACTTAGGATCTCTTGATCCTCCTTGTCCCTTGGCTAATCAAACCTATCTAAGAAAAATCATGGAGGCCTTCTTGCAACCTCACCATCCTCTTTGTCTTTGTCAGGGGCTCCTGCACCATTTTCCTTTTTGATGAGAAGTAATGAAGCATTTGGAGTCCTTCCAAATGCATTTAAGATTGATTTCTAGTGTAAAACCTATAGCCTTAAACATTTTTCATCATGAAGATATCAATGTCATCTCCATTGGTGTAGCCTTAATTCTTCTCTAGGCCTAATAGACCTAATTAGGCACATTTACAAAGGAAGTTCTCTGATTTTGTAGTCCAGAATCCTCTCACCTATACACATGGTTAGGATAGGTTTAGAAAATTCCAAATCAAAGCCCTCAAGCCTTCATTCAACCCCAAAGTGCTCCAGCTCTTCAATCTTCTTGATTGTGCATAGGTAGCCACACAGAGATGTCTACCTAGATCTGCTCAAAATCCTTCAAGGCACACTGTGACCTACAAATCACTTCCATAATCATAAAAAACACATGTCAAAGTCTCATCAAACCAAGAATTAGATTTTTCTGATTATGGCAAGATGAGAAATCAACATTTTTCTGAGAAACCCTAGGTTGCTTAGGGTTTGGGACCCCTGCTGAGACAAAAGTAGATAAATATCTCAAAACAACTCCTCAGAAGCCTAAACCAGTTTCAAATGAAATATATTTCCAATCCTCAACTTCTCCAATTGGTCTCAAGCCCTCATTCATTCGTATAGATTTGTACAATTGCAAAAACTCATGGAATTACATGAAAAATTCATTCGTATAGAACACCTTTTCTAATTTTACTTCCAAATATCCCAAAGTTCCTTGAAAATTAATTGTATGATCAAAGAGTACTAGTTAGGTTAGCACTTTTCCTAAAAGGACAAGTCTTGAAACCTTGGACAACTCCTCTAACTTAGGAACCCTCACTTTGGCTTGGAAGGGCTAATTGGGGAAATTAATGAAGGAAGTACCCTTCAAACCTTGGACTCAACCAATATAACACTTAGGACACCTTGGGGAACATGAGAGAATGTCAATTTTCCATTTTTGGGTCTTAAAACAATACCAATCAAAAGTCATGGGGAATCGAGCATCTACTCTATACTTCTCTACCAGTCACATACCACTAACAATTCGAGAGCATCAAGAACCGTTCATTGTGGGACCAAATAGTCAGTTCCATCGGCTCCATTTGGATGGGTAAATACTAGGGGAGACCTTTTTTCACTCGTGTAGCATCAAAATATTCTGACGCATGTTGGACCGAAGTGTTCCCAAGGTGCACTAAACCGAATTGGGCAGCTATTTTTGGAGATCCATATCTCAGACCTCATAAGAGATATGAAAGATTTGAGAAGTACACAAGGACCATCTTGGGAAGGCCTACAAGCTTGTATCTTAGTTCTGGGAGATTCCACTCAGATTCTATTTTGATACCCGATCTCGATTGGTGTAAAAAGTTGCATTGTTGCTCAGTTGAAAGTTTCTCAATAACGCATCTTTCAAACCATTCATCATGGGACCAAACCATCAGCTCCATCAGCTCTAGTTGGCTGGGTAAATTCTAGAGGAGACCTTTCTTCACTCACATAGCATCAAAAACATTCTGGCGCATGTCGGACCAAAGTGTTCCCAAGGTGCACTAAGCCAAATTGGGCAACAATTTTTGGAGATCTGTATCTTGGACCTCGTGAGAGATATCAGAGATCCATGAACTAAAAAAGGACCATCTTGGGAAGGCCTACAAGCACGTAGCTCAGTGCTAGGAGGTTCCTCTTAGATTCCATTTGGAGACTCGATCTCAGTTGCTACAAAAAGTTGCATTGTTGCTCAGTTGAAATTTGCTCAATGGTGCATCTTTCAAACTATTCGTCGTAGGAAAAAACCATCAGCTCCATCAGATCTAGTTGGCCAGATAAATGCTAGGGGAGAACTTTTTCACTTGCGAAGCATCAAGAACATTCCAGTGCTTGTCAAACTGAAGTTCGATTGTGTGGTCTATCCAACCACAAGAACTGATAATGAACATGAATAATCACATATCTGATCGAGTCAATTTTTAAATCATTGGGTAGGTTGACTATATAGGAAAAACCCTTGTCTTCCAAATGCTTGTGTCCAACCTTCAATCCAGAATTATTTCACAGTTTAGTATAGGTATTAAAGATAAAACTTGAACCAATGTCATCAATTTTACAATAGATAAAAGAGCCTATATCCTTATTCAATAACACACCATGGGGTATCAAAGAGAAAGCTCCTGTAGGATCATTCTTTGTCACCTTCAAAAGATGCAATTTGAATATTGGTCTTCGGTCGTTAGTAAATTTAACCAACACAAGAGTAGCCATGATGATTTTCTTTAGGAAACATAGAAAACAACCTTTGTGACAAATAAATACCGCTTCGTTGGTTGATATGGGTTCTTCTAACACTTCTTGAAGTTCTAGCATGAAATCAGATCTTCAAATCATCAATTACTTCTAATCACCTTAGAATCACTCACAAGGGCTTGTCTTAGCTCATAGAATGCATTGTGACAAATGAACTAACTCTCACTCAATTGTTCAACAATCTCTTGTCTCTTATCCCTAGAAATATTCAACTAATCCTTGAGTTTCTCAATCATATCTTCAACCTCTGCAAGTTTCATTCTATAAAAATCCATGTATTCCTTAAGGACCTCTCCCAAGCTATTAGGATTCTTTAACAAAACTAGGCTGTGATATCAATTATTAGTATATAGAAGCACTGGGGGGTGAATCAATGCAAACAATTAATGAACCAATTCAACCAATAATCAGATAATACTTTTAAATAAATTCCATGCAATTAAACATGTAAGTGTAACGATGCAATATAAGTAAAACTATTCAAACATCCACAAAGAATAACACATAACACCATAATTTTAATTGTAGATTATACCTATTACTTTTGTTAGACAAAAGGTTTTCAAGGTAGTTGCTTTGGAAAAGATAAGGTCTATTACACATGACAACGCACGACAAAGATATAAGATGGAAATGGACATACATACAACGCATGAAAAAGATGTAGTATGAAAATAATACATACATACAACTCATGGAAAATATGTAATATGAAAATGAACATACATACATAAATACGATGCATGAAAAAGACATAATATGGAAATAATACATACATACAACACATTCCAAAGATATAATATGGAAATGATACATACATAGAACACATGACAAAGATAAAATAATCAGAAATGAACATGTAGATATGTATATATGAAATAGTTTTATGCAAAATATGGCACATGCCATCTCAAAAAATTTACAAAATCAACATATCTAGATACAATGTGGCATACACCATCTCAAAATGTGCCATATGGCATCTCAAAATAAGAAGTTCAACTACAAATGTTTCTAGGACATCCTATTCTACTGGTGGATGATCAAAGTGAAGTCTCTTTGAACTACTCTTTGGCTCTGATGGATCTTGCATTCAAACACAAAAATGAAACCCCAATTTAGATTACTTAATTTATATGGTTTCTACAAATAATAAATAAAAATTTAAAATCATATTAAACAATATAAAGAATTTTTTTTTTTAAATTGAACTATCATGTACCTCACCTCTTTGTCTCCTTATGCGGTCAGGAGACCAAATATATGTCCTTGCTAGGGGAGAGAAAATGCCACCAATGTCGACTCTGACCTGTATATGTTTGTGAACATGAGATTGATCTATGACTTATACTATTTAATGTTAAATCCTTGGTAGAAAATAATTATTTCAAAAATAACTGAATTAACAATAAAACTTACCTGTGTTGAACTTTCTTCAGGAAATGTTGGTTGGGTCATCAATGATACAAACCCTTGGTGTGGTACCTCTCTCAAATTAGGGGTGACCTACAAAAGTCAAACATATACTTCATACAATCATGACTTTATCATATTATATATACTTGATAGTAAAATACACAAATAAATTTAGAAATATACGTACCGTGGGGCTATCACTATGACTTGAGATTCCTATGACTCTATCATGGTGAACCTGTCTCACGACATCATCACACACCACCCTCTGTCAAATAAAACATGTAATTAAAAATTATTACGCACAAGTGAAAAGTATACATGTATGCATAAACAATATAAAATACTTAATTACCTTCCCCTTGTTAATGTCAGATGCCTGAACCCCCTCACATTGCCCTCCAGTGGCAACTGGTGAAACCTGCATCAGTATGTAATAAGATGATCATAAAAGTTAGAAAACACATGTATATACTATTATAATAAAAGGAAACCAATGCATACATTAAAATGAATGTACCGTGGAAGTGTCAAGGCCAAATGAAATGGACGAAAGCATGGACCCCTCCACCTGTGCCATCTCCTCCTCTGTCATCAACTAGACATAAATGGAACACATAAAAAACATAAGTGGGAAATCATTATAAGAAAATTCTATTAAAAATACGAACGTTTAAAATTAAATAAAATGTAACAAGTTAACTATTTACTCTTACCATAATAGGAGTCCATGGATCTATATGCCCCTGATGCACATCTTCATGGGGTGCTTCAGTGCTTGTAGTGTGTTGTGTAGTATTGTCCACCTCGAAGATGTAGTTATATGCATCACTATCATTCAAGGGACCCAAGCACATATTATTTCACATAACGCAAGTATGGGTCACACAAACATGTGAGATCATGGAGGATGTGGAAGGGACATAAGCATCAGCATGAGGAGGCAACAATATCACACTCTACCTAACCAGTAGATCACTCAAGGTGTGAATGGCTCAAATAGTCTGTGAGCTGGCCTCAGCAATAATATCAGGATGTTGCACTGTAGGAGGTGGTGAAATCCTGGGAGGGGGGACATATGTGTAGAATTTAACCTGTTGTTCCCATGACCTATCCTAAGGAGTACCTAAGCCTATGCCCTGGTTCTATCTCATGCTCCAATAGTTTACCTTGTGACCGAGCACAAATTCAGCATACAATTTTCTAACAAAATAGAATGGGACATCCAAATTGTTGTGGGGTGGTCTATCAAAAACCATCCACCAGCGGTCCCAAAACTTGTCATGTATTGCATCATTTGTGCACGATTTAATTGACAACTTGATTTTTTTAGGGTCCACTTTTAAACCAGTTTTTGGATCAACAAAATGTTACATATGTCATGTTTTTGTTAAAATAATAATAAGAATAAAGAGAAACAGGAAGTTGTTTAAACCAAAGAGCAAGGAGAAAAGAGATATACCATGAATAAATCAGAAAACTAGGAGCATTCACCAAGAGCAAGACAAGGAGACAAGATTTTGAAGGGGGAAAAGCATAAAAAAACCCCCATGAATAAATATAAATGGGAAAATTGCCTAAGAACGTGAGAGAGAGAGAATGAGATTCAAGCTCATACAATGAGTCACTTGAAGTGACGAAGTGCTACAACTAGTGCTTGTGTTGTCTACAAAGAAAGAGGAGAATCATCTCTTAAGTAGAGTAGGAAGAAGGAGTTTGAAGTGTAACTCCTATGTGCATGAGAGCCACATTCATAAAGTGTGTGCCACTTGTGTTATTTCCTCTTAGGGAGTAATCTAAGGGATACCTTGGTTTATCCCATTTAAATAATACAACCAAGGGATAAAACATAAAAAGAATTATCCTCACAAGAGGACAAAATAGGTGTAGGGATTCCATAGGAATCTCCTACTTACATAAGTACAAGTAAAGATTAAATTCTAACACCCCCCTTTAATCTTTACTTGGGGTTTTACTAAAATCTACAACTAGATTATCCTTCTTGTAGTAGAGGAGGAAAACTTGTGTTTCTTCACTTTATGTTGATAGTAGGTGATGGTGCAATGATAAGTGCTTGGATTTTGAAATAGGATTCCTTTGATTTTCGTAATGCAAGAGTGTAGGAGTTTGTGGATATAGGCCCAGATCTTTGAGTACACTTTGAAGTTGTTCGTTGTTACTTGTCCAAGAAAGATCACTTGAACCTACAAAGAAACAAGAACCATGAGGGGATCTCCCATTATTGGGATTTCCTCCTAAAACTGAATCAGTAGAAGCTAACTGTGAATCATCAAAAGTAATTGCATCATAAAGAGGTTTTGTAAACCAAATGGATTCATTACTAGATACATAATAAAGAATAGAAGTAGGACAATCACCATTAATAATATCATCAAGAGGATTAGAGTTTAGAGGAGGTTGGTCCTCCATAATAACCATTTGAGTGTCACAAAATTCATAATCTACTTTGGAGCAAAGAGGAACATAATCTCCTATAATACATAAGGGCAAAGTGACATTGATAAACGTATTAACAATGTCATCTTCTTGTTCTAAAATATCATCCAAAGCAGAATAGGTATGAGAAACATCATCAACCTGCAACATGTTAGCTCTATGAGAAAAATAGGAGGCAAGGGGATCATCCCCAAAACAAATATCATCACAAGGGTCATCCCAAATAGGAAAATCATTAAAAGGATACATAATGTCACAGTTTAACTCGAATGGTAAATACTAATATACAAAAAATAAATTAAATATTAAAAATAAACGATGAACAAATTTTCATGAAATGACATAAGTATTTAAAAAACAAAGATTTAAATGAATATTACAAGGATTTAAATGAATTGTCATGAAGAAAATAAGGCAAAGATTGAGAACCTTTATTAAATTGGAACAATTAACTTAGATTTGAATACTAAAAAAAACTAAATAAAAGGAGATAAAACTTACATGAATAGAGATTAAAAAAATAAAAGGAAAGAGATTTAAATGAATATAATAAAAAATGAATTATGATGAGATAAAGATTACTCAAGAAGACAATGATTTGAACAAGGAGAAATAAAATGCTAATAATATATAACCATAAGTAAAGAGCCGAAGATAGAAAAAAATGTTCAAACTGAATCAATTATAAGCCTGTAGGAAAAGACAAAGTCAGATTAAATCTAGAAAAAGTAAACTGCAGAAAGAATATAAGCTAAAGATAGCGCCTGCAGAAGAATCGTTAGAACTAATAATGAGACTTGGCAACACCAAAACATAACAGATTTAAACGTTTATATAATCAACGTTAATATAGAGGTAAGCCTTATTTAAGGGCATTTTGAATGAATCATAATTGAAAATGTTATGAAATTGAATGAAATAGAAATAATATATACTGCAAAATGATATCATAAACTGCAAAAAAAATGGTTAGAAAGATGAAATAACTGCTACTATTGAAACTAAATAAAAGTCAGGTTTCTTAAGACACTTGCAGTGAGAAAATGTTTAGAGGAATGCATGCGCAATAGTGGTAAAAAAAATGCAGTTGTGATACAAGTTCATGCAAGGTAGATGCCGCTTTAGTTCTTGCAACTTCCCGATGGTAATTTCACGTGGATTTCTTGCAACGTAAACGGATCAGTAATGAAGACTAGATGCTCTATTAAGTAATTCATTGTGCCGCCCTAGGGTTTACTGGTTTGAAAGCCACAGGGCACCATTTTAAGTTGGAATTGCACACCAATCGATCAAACCGAGGGTGTAGAACACAAACATCATGTCAAAAACCCCCAAATTTATATCCAAATACAATCAAAACTGACAACTATAAGGAGGTCAGAACGCAAAAACACAGATTATGAATTGCAAAGAAACCAAAATAATAATAATGAATGCAGCCTATTGCAAATAGGAAAAAGTAATCCAAACCGATCTAAAGAAAAGAGAGAATGATATATGCACCAAATCTTTGTATATCACCAAATCTCTGCGTGATTACTTTAATAATCTATTATGAGAAACCTGCAACGGAGGAGGGAGGGATGGGGTTGAACAAAGGCACCCGAAAGGGAAGCATGCCCGACGGAGGTGGTCGCAGGGGGCTAAGTGGAGGAGATCAACTCCAGAGTCTCAGTCCATAATGGATGGTAGGAGCGAAGGGAAGTGGGAGTCAGCAAAGGGGAGTAGAGGCCAAAGGGGCAGTGTGTGGGAGTGGAGCACAGAATGGGGCACGTAGCAGATAAGCCAAAAAAGAGAGAGAATGGAGGAGGAAATGATAAACTGCAAAGGGTAAAGGGAAGGTTACGCAAGGGGATATAGCAACCATGCAATGCAAGAGAAGTCAAGAATAAGGGAGGCTATGCATGAATGCTCCCTCCGCAATGGAAGAAAAGGAAGATGGGTTGCATGGAGAAAAGAAGAGTGCAATGTAGGATAGGGAAAAGCTAGATGAGCAGTGTGAGGAATAGGAATAGATGTGAGATGGCCTAAAAAAGAAATTCGTGCTGTACTATGAAACTAAGCACTTAAAAAACACCACCTTGCAAACCGCAACTTTGAATTTGATGGACGATTTTACAGAAATATATACTGCAAAAAAATATTTGAAATCAATCTGGATAAACTAAAACCATAAAAAAACTGATTAGAATGAAAAATATACAATAAAGAGCCTGCAAGAACGGAGTTAGATTAAAGATATTTAATGAAAAAAGAAAACAGATTAAAGCTCAGATTTTGAAAGAAAGATGAAGAACAGAGCCAAGAGCCAAAGTCTCCAAACCTGCACAAAATAAGTCAGTATTGTTTCCAATAGATAAACCAATAATGTAACCAAAAGAGAAATTGGGTTTGGCGGTAAACTAGCCAAACCCAAAAAAAATTTGAATTTTTCTCAACACTCTCTCAAGAGTCTCCGATATTGGAGTGCTCCAAGATATGGTAGCTCCTTCACCTGTACACTCAAAAATGGATTAAACCAACCTGCTCTAATACCATGTTAAAATAGTAATAAGAATAAAGAGAAACAAGAAGTTGTTTAAACCAAAGAGCAAGGAGAAAAGAGATATACCATGAATAAATCAGAAAACTAGGAGCATTCACCAAGAGCAAGACAAGGAGACAAGATTTTGAAGGGGAAAAACATAAAAAAAACCCCTGTGAATAAATATGAATGGGAAAATTGCCTAAGAACGTGAGAGAGAGAATGAGATTCAAGCTCATACAATGAGTCACTTGAAGTGATGAAGTGCTACAACTAGTGCTTGTGTTGTCTACAAAGAAAGAGGAGAATCATCTCTTAAGTAGAGATGGAAGAAGGATTTTGAAGTGTAACTCCTATGTGCATGAGAGCCACATTCATAAAGTGTGTGCCACTTGTGTTATTTCCTCTTAGGGAGGAATCTAAGGGATACCTTGGTTTATCCCATTTAAATAATACAACCAAGGGATAAAACATAAAAAGAATTATCCTCACAAGAGGATGAAATAGGTGTAGGGATTCCATAGGAATCTCCTACTTACATAAGTACAAGTAAAGATTAAATTCTAACAATTTTGTTATATTTAGATCCATAACCTTATCATAGTCAAGCCCATTATCAAATTGGGTGTGCATGGATTCACACCAAAGAAGTACAACATTGTGTTGCTCTGTGAGTTTCTCCATGCTTTCAATAATGGAGTTCAACGTGGAAAACATGGGGCATAATGTGGGGATATTGGCATATGTGGTCTGATATCCTCTAAGATGATTTATATTGTCTCCTATGAGATCCTGTAATTGTCGAGGGTTTGAGACTGGTTGGTCTCCTTAAGGCGGGGGATTGTTTTGAGGTGATTCTGGATTGTTTGCGGACTCATTGGGAGGGTTTTCTAATTGGTCTGAATCCATGTTTGATTAAAAAACAATAAAGAATAAAGAATATCAATTTCAACCCTAGTTTATAATCAATTTTAAAAAATAATAAACATATCATTTCAACCCTAGTTTTTTTTTAAAAAACTACAAATTTCAATTCAAAATCCAAAAACAACAATCAAACTTATAAATTTAACCTACCTCTTTACTGTAGCAAATTAGATATATGATTTGTAACGGATATACGATATTTCTTGCTTGGCTGCTTCAACATTTTTACAATGAAAATGTTGAACGCGGCCGTGGGCAACAATATATTTTCACTGATAAATATCAGATATCTGATAATGCTTTAGATTTGGTTTTTAGCTTGGCTAGGTGTACTGACACCCAAGCCTACTAAAAAGTCAAAAAACTTTTGGGTTCACTTTTGGATGAGTGACAAGCTCATTTTTTCACATCACCAATTTTTGGCATACCATGATGCTACACATACCCTTATATTTATTTATTTAGTTAGGAGATTCCTAAGGAATCCCTACATGTATTTTTTCCTCTAGTCCAAGTGGGAGGACATGTCATATTTTGTAATTCCTTTAATAAGGAAATTAGATATTCCTCCTTAAGAGGACCTTGACACTTTGTACACACCTATTATGGATGTTGACATTCATATATTGGTGAGTTACTTAGTAACTCCTTTCCTCATCTCTATAAAAGAGATGCTCTCCTCTCTTATTTGCACTCTTTGGAGTCATTGTAAATGATCTCTCTCTCTCTCTCTCTCTCTCTCTCTCTCTCTGGATTTTCCATATTCATAATATCACAGGAGTTTTTCTTTGTTTTCCCCTTTCAAAAACTTCTTGTCTCCTTGTATTGTCTTTTGGGTGCTTTCTCCTAGTTCTTGTTTTTCTCATGGTAACAATTTCTTCTTCACATATCTCTCTTGGATTATTTTCATTTCCTTTCTCTTGTTATTTTTCTTACATGGTATCAGAGCTTGGGTTGCTAATCCTTATTTGAGTGTAGTGTTGAAGGTTGTCATTATTTGGAGTACACCTTTGGATACTCTTGTTTAAGAGAGAAGCTTGAGCTTCATTTTCTAACTCTTGGTTGTAGATTTTGCATCTTTATTTACTCTAACCCTCTTTGGTCGGCTTGCTGCCAGAGAGTTACATTTGAAATTTTATTTGATTTGGCTAGTTTCAACCAAACCCATTTCAATCTTCTTTGGTTTTAACCTCTGACGGGCAACCATAAGGTTTTATATATATATTTATATTTCTCTCATTTCATATAGGTATTTAATCTAATCAATTTTTCATAACTCCTCCTCTTTAGTTTTGTTCTTGCAAGATTTACATTATAATATTTTAGATCTTGCAGGATATACATTATATTACCTCCGATTTTTGTGATGTACGTGCAGGAATCTCTTTTCTCTAATCACTGTTATCATTAACAGTTTGTTTTGAGATTATATCTCTCTATTTGTAGGATTCAAAGAAATATAACTTTTTCTTATTTTATTCCCATTCAGATGTATATTTGCAAAAAGGAAATCAATATTGTTCTAGGTTTGCAGTTTTTAATTATATCATATATCTATGTTTTTTGTTGACTGCATTTACCAAGTAAAAAGAGTTTTCTTTTATCTCCTCACAGGAGCATAATTTATATTATTTAATATATATTAACTTTAAACCATCTCATATTATTTAATCCTTCTCTATATTGTGCATCTTGTCTCCAACCCTTGTGCAACATTCATCTTATTTTGGCCCCCATTCTTAGTAGCATACCATTATTTTTACCTCCTCTTTATTGTGCCTTTGTCTCTCTTCCCTGTGCAACCTCCTTGTTAAGTTTTATCTTAGTGTTCCTAGGCACTGTCTTACTTTCCTTGTTTCTTCCCTACACAACCTTATGCTCTTTCACTCCACGTTGTTTCTTCACTCCATGTTTTTGCTTCACTCCATGCTGTTGATACCCCTCCACGCAACTGCTACCCCTTCACCCTTCCTGCGCAACACCCTCCTTTACTTAGTTCCCTACACAGCTTCTCCATGCAACTAGCTACTCCCCTCCTCCCTCTCACAACAAGGAATCTCCTTACCCTCACTTGTGTAGCCTTCTTTTTCTTTCTTTTTTTAATTCAATCCTCTTTTCTCCCTTGCACAACCTGCTAGTTTGTGCAGAACTGTGTTTATCACTGTCTGAATCATCTTTTTTCAAACATTTTTTAAAAGTGCAGTCTTCTGACCATTGTAACTTCCATTCGCAAGCTCTCATATCATTATTTCTAAGCTCTTAACAACTCTTTTGCACATATCTAAGTCTAGCGTATATTTGAAATCTCTTTGACCCTTTTAACTTCATTTAATATTTTACTTAAACCAATCAATATATTGATACGTTGATGCAATTCTAAAAACAAAATCGTTTAATCTTATTGTTTAAATAATTTTATTCATTGTTTATGATTATTTTTTTAAAATTTCATTCTTAAAATTTATGTCATTTTAATATATTTGCTTAAATCGGTGCATTTTCAATATCAATACATTTTTCTTATAAATTTTTTTATAATCCAATTCAAGATTTAATTTTATGTTTCTTGAACTTAAATTTAATTATTTTTAAACTTAAACAAAAATTTAATTTTTTTTACATCAATATTTAATCGATTAAACATTTGTTAACATTAAGTTAAATCTCATTTTTAGATTATTTGAACGTTGTTTATCACTATTTCTAAGGTCATTTGGTATTATCTTAACATTTTTATTTTTCACTTCTTATTTAAATCATGTTGTCACTTATTCCTGAAATTAAGTTAAATAAAAACGCCATTGCACTTCTTGTGGAAAAGATGGTCATGTGACTCAAAATTTCTTTAAAAAGAAAAAAGATAAGAAACCTATGAATCAAAATGATCAAAATAATCATCAATCTCATTATAAGAAGAATAATGGTAATCAACCTCATCATGCTTTTACAGTTTCTTATTATGTTTCTAACCTGTTAGATGTTTTGAATTTAGCACCGGGTTCTAATGTTACTTCCCCTTAGCATGAAACTGAAATTATTTTCAGAGGGAGTAATTTATTTTCTTTTAGCTATCTTTTGTTAATGTTCTTTCAGTTATGTTAACTTTATATCCAATTTTCTTTAGAATATGTGTTATTTGATGCAAACTATGTCATTTCTTATTTTAGTTTGTTCAAGTATTGTGAGTCATCTAACGATATTGCCTTCGTGAGTATCATTATTATTTTCATGGTTTTTATACCATCTATTTATATGCACATTGTTGTATTTTTTTTATAAGTTGTGTGGGGTACCCATTTTTCAAGGTTAACTTTACAGGGTCTTCAGGGCCTATGGAGTTTCCCTCCATCCATTGACTGGTACACACTTACTTCAGTTGATGTTTATCAACTTGATCTTTTTTCCTCATTGTGAGGATGATGTTCTTGAAATACTTCTTGAATTTAGTTGGATTTCTCTTATATTTGCAAGGCAATATGTTGTTTTAACTCTCATAATCCTTAGAACAAATTATTATATAACATATGTCATTAGTTTCTTTTCAATTTTGGATTAACATCTCTTGGTATTAAGTATGAACTATCCAATTATTTTGCATCCTAATTAAAAGGTAGCAAAGCTCAAATTGTTAAAATTTATCATTATATTGGTTTGAATCTCTTATCTCATTAACGGTTCTTTGATTCTAGTTCTTGACTGTAGACATGTTTGGAAAATCAGATCATAGGTTGATTTGGTGTTTGAGTCACATGTTCTATTGATTTATCTTTGTCTCTCTCATATTTCTATTCAAATTATACTATTGTGATAATGTACTGTATTCTTCATTGCTTAGATTGTGGGTCATGTAGGTGATGGAGTCATGACCCGTTCACTTGCAATGAGATGACTCATGAGTGGACTGTCTATATCCATGTGATTGATGCAGGTTTCACTAGTTGGCCTTGTCTGTGGTCATTTGTGCATTAGTATGTTTCTTTTATGAGAGAATTGATAATGTTTATTGTAACTTTCTTGTTCATTTTGGGATTTTGAGCATATGGTTTATCTTGATATCATGTTAGCTTCATTGCACTTTTTATGATTGCTCATGGATTCATTTAGAACCCTCATTAATCTCATTTTAATGTTTTCAAAGATTCTCTAAAGTTGAATTATTTTATGATACACATTATGAGTTTCTTTTCAATGGTATACTGATTTGTATCAAGCGTAGATCCCAACTATGATAAATCTACTTGTGGTTTTTCCATTCTTTGATTCGGGTGATATATATGGACCCTTGCTAAGGAAAAATTCTATTATCTTAGCTCTATCCAATCTAAAATACCAATTGTACCCATGGTTAAAGAAGTCTACTTGCAGACTTGGATTTAGCTCCAATTGAAGACAATCAAATTCTATTGTAAATATATAGTTCAAATTCATTGTAAAATTTGGATTTAATCCCACTGATGTAAACTCCCCAAGTAAAGATTAAAGGGGGGTGTTAGAATATGTAATATTTCCTTGTATTTATTTATTTAATTAGGAGAATCCTAAGGAATTCCTACATGTATTTTTTCCTCTAGTCCAAGTGGGAGGACATGTCATATTTTGTAATTCCTTTAATAAGTAAATTAGATATTCCTCCTTAAGAGGATCTTGACACTTTGCACACACTTATTATGGATTTTTTCATTCATATATTGGCGAGTTACTTAGTAACTCCTCTCCTCATCTCTATAAAAGAGATGTTCTCCTCTCTTATTTCCACTCTTTTGAGTCATTTTAAATGAGCTCTCTCTCTCTCTCTCTCTCTCTCTCTCTCTCTCTCTTAGGCTTTTCCATATCCATAATATCACAAGGGATTTTTCTTTGTTTTCCCCTCTCAAAATATTCTTGTCTCCTTGTATTGGCTTTCGGGTGCTTTCTCCTAGTTCTTATTTTTCTCATGGTAACAATTTCTTCTTCACATATCTCTCTTGGATTAATTTCATTTCCTTGCTCTTGTTATTTTTATTACAAATTATGTTGGATTTTCCCTAACTTGCTAGAGGATTTTTTCATCAATGGAAATGTCGTAACTCAAATAAAAAGTCTAAATATCATTGGGACTTTGCTTATGCTCTCTTGATTTTGGACATTTAAACGGAACATAATAATAAGATATCTAGAGAGAAGTTTTCTAATCATGTTATTGTGGTAGACAAAATCCTTAGGTTTCTGTTTGAAATTCTTTACAGTCCTGATAAGGCTGGGCCTGATGCTGCCACAGATTAGACCAATGTTAGATTTTATCTCTCGTAATGAAGATCACTTCTAATCCCAGGGATGGGTTTGTTTGGATGTGCCCACCTCATGGGTTGGTGAAGGTTAATTTTGATGGGGCTTCAAAAGGAAATCTTGGTCCTGCTGGATTTGGTGGGTTATTAAAAACTCTTACAAAAATTGTACTGTTGTTGTGGCGGGTCCTTTGGGCATCCAAACCAGTCACTTTGTTGAAGCTATGAGAGATCTGAAAGACATCAAGCTGCCTAAGGATCTAAATTTTCATAATGTGCGGATTGAGGGGGATTCGAGTAACATTATCAAATGCTTAGATGGAACTAATAAGGATTCTTAGAGGATTGAAACTATTATTAACAAGTCACTTGAGATCTTGAATTCTTTTAAGAATGTGCACATCTGTCATGCCTAAAGGGAAGAAAATATTTTCGTGGATGGTCTTTCCAATTATGGTGTTAAGTTAGATGTAATTAATATTTGGCATGGGGAGAAGAAGTTGCAAGAAATTATTAATGGTCTAATAAGATTTGACATGACTCAATGGAAAGGAGGGAAAGGTATGTATTAATGATGGAAATGACAAGAATGCTGCTAATCCCTAAAATCGATATAGATACATGCCATATTGGAGGTGAAAGATTGTTTAATGATTTACCTTTTCATGCTTTGTGGGTGTATTTACCTACAATAATTGGTAGTTTTACATTTTAGCTTTCTACATTTGTGAGTTAATCTCTAATCACTTGAAAGACTTGAACCTGGTAGAGAAAATGGGTGGTGATCTTACAAGAGACAAACCTGACAAGTATAGTAAGTGGAAAAATGAGCCTTAAGTTTGGAGAAAAATGTGTAAGGGTCGGTTCACTCCATTCATGAAGTGTCTCCATGGGTGTGACAAAAGAAAAATGAAGAAAGCGGTGGAGAAAATGGCAAAAAGTTGGGATAATGGTTTCTTTATCCTATTTGGAAGAAAGTTTGAGATCTTTGCTAATCTTATCACAAAGGTTTCTGGACTTCCTAATGAAGGTATGAATTTTTCCCAGGATAGAAAAATCTCTAATAAGGTGATTAATTCCTTCCCTAAGTTTGATGAAGAGAGGGAAATGCTTGGTAGGCCAATGTTGGGTTACTATGATCTAGACAAGTAGAAAAAATCTAGAAGCTTGTTCTTACTTTTATTATGGAGTACATCATTGTTGATGGTTTTTTTACTAGGGCCCATGCCTACCACTTTGTGTTGTTAACCCACTTTAGCTTTAAAAAGTGTGTGCCTTTTCCTTATTATCTTCACTGCTCTCTTTCAGATTGTCTTGATAAACACAAAAAAAAAATGCAAGAGTGTTTATGCTACATAATGGTCTTATTCTGCTCATTTCTAAGCACTGCAAATCTATTATGGCAAAGGATTTACTGAATTGTCTTCTTTCCCCAGTTAAGGGAAAAAAGAAGCATGGGAGTTTCATTGGGGAGAGTTATATGCATGGATCTTCTAAGGTGACAAAAAAATAAAATTTCGTGAGAAGACCATGAAAACTAAAACCCTTGAGATCAGAATGGACACAGAGGATAATGGTGATGAAGATTATGTTCTAGAAAAGGACCTGGGTTTGGAAAATAAGGAGTACTAAGAGGTCAAAGAGACTGGAGGGGAGAATAAGTATGGGGAAGATGAGGATTCTGGCGGGGAGCAGGAGGAAGAGGAGGAGACTAGTGAGGAGCAAGAGGATGATGAAAGACGGGTGGGAAGAAGGAGGACTCTCTTTAGGTGATTTTATCTAATGAGGATATTGCTAAAGATATGGGAGAACAAAGTATGGAGGGCCTTCAAGAGGAGACCTCTAAGGTGTCGCCTGCTCCTTCTCTTAACATAGCTCTAGCCTAGGTTAATACTCTATGTGTTAAATAATGTGGGGGACTTCTCTTCCTCTCCTATGCTAGATAATTTGGAGGAATCCTAGCAAAATGTTCTCAACCCTTTGGTTGATTACGCCAACTCCACGGAGTAGAATATTCCTCCCTCTCCTGGGGGTATTTCTATCCAGGGAGATAAGAATAATGAGGAGGACATGGTTCTTTTGGATGTCTTCGACGAGTCCAAGATGAATATGGCTAAGAATAATTATAAAATTTCTCACAAATTTTATCAATGGGTCTGTCAATAGATAAAGAGCTTGGTTATAAAGAATAAGGATTTGGAGCATAAAGTTACTAGTCTGCAGGCGACTTCAAAGATTGATGCTGGGTATAATGTGAACAAGAGTATGCCTGACACTATGGACAATCAGGTCTCTTCTCTCTCCAAGAATTTGGAGGATAGCAATATCATGTTAAATAAGATTCTTCAAATCAGCTATGAGGGTATGTGGGCCTCAGCGGAGAACCTTGATGCCTTGGTCAGCATGTTGGATGGGAATAGCCCCATTAAAGCCACTGTCAATGTCGAAGATGATACTGAGGATATTTCTTCCATTCCTTCTGGTATGGGAAAAAGGACTTGTCCTAGTCTCAAGAATAAGGATGTGACTACTTCCAGGGATCTCACTGGCATTAAAGAAACTATTAAGAAGATGTTTGATCTTGAGGATGAGGTGGCTAAGATCCTGAAGGATCTAGCCTAGTTTTTTTTTTGTCTCGTTCCCTTTTTGCTAGGTGTTTTGCTGGTTGGGTCTTGGTTGGTTGCTTCTGCTGGGTGACTGTTGGGTTTCACACTCTTCTTTTTTTTAGTGGTCTTTATGCTTTATCTTTTGGTTCTTTATTGTTAAGGGTTTCAGGTCCCTTCAAAACTTGATTTCTCTTTAATCCAAAACAAATGATTTAACAAAATATATCACCAAACCAACAACTAATTATTCATAATCTAAATATAGCACCCAGTAAATAATTCGTACACTCAATGACTATTTTGGCATGATTGAATACCAAGGAATACAAAATGCCAGACACATGCCTCTTGCATAGCCAAGATTCAATCCCTATATCATCTTCTTCCAATGATGATTCTTTAATGTGAATATGGCTATTAGTGGCTCATTTTATATTTACATATGTAGAAATAGCTTAGGGGCTCTGATACCATGTTAACATATGGTAGAACAACAAGATTTGTAGATCAAATCACAATTGTAGATAATATCTAACATAAATGATCTATGTTGATTTCAGATTGATATAACATTTCAATGCACTTTTCATTATAAAGAAATATTTTTCCATGTATAATCACTTACAAGAATGTAATTTCCTAAGTAAAAAATTATCTAACTATTAGTTAATGTAATAATTGAACATAAACATGATAAAATTACAATATATGATCCAATTCATAGTGCAAGAAGGGATTGGCATTGCTAACTTGAATATAATTGCTATCTGAAATATAGGCATGCAACTCCAAGCAACTATCTAGCTAAGTATAAAAACAAACCTAAGTAAGCTTAGCTAAAAGATCATTTAAAATAAGAATATTCTATAATAACAACAAAAACATGTAACACAACATATTTGGGAAGAAATTAGTATTTGGACATAATTCATTATTGTTACAAATAAAAAATAGTCATTTGACAATTGAATTATTAATTTTATATTCTATTTGATATTTACCAATTAAATTTTGTTTGATACAAATTTCTATTATTTTATTATTATTATTTTCAAATATTTATATTTTTTATCAAATTTATTATTATTTTCAAATATATATTATTTTCAAATGTTGTTTATTTCAGCAAAAATTTTGATTTTATGGAAAAATATTTAAAATTATATTAAAAAGATTCATCAATATTCTCTTTGTTCAAAAGAGAAATTCAAATCATGGAACCATCTCATAGATAACCTTTTTCGAAACCAAATCACAAGCTTTCTTGAAAGGTTTAAGGAGACCATTATCTTACACTTTACAATGAGTAACAAAACTTGTAGTAAGAAAAAGAAAAAAAATGAATTTACCACATAACTAAATTTAAGTCTCTTAAGTTATTCTTAAGCTCTTAATTATAGGTGCAACAAATTTCTTTAGTCTCAAATTGTTCAAGCAATCACCCGAGCAATAATTTCAAACATATTCAAGAATAGATATAGAATTGGGATTCAAAATAAATGCTTGTAAGTCAAGACATATAATAATGTAATATGTAGAAATAAGTGAAAAGAAAGTTAGACTAAGAATGAATGTATTAAAAAAAAGGAATGAATGTACTGTAATATAATTGAATGCAAATCAAGATTGATTAAAGTCAAGTGGTGAACCAAACTTAACAATAGAATACACCATTTTGATATATAATTGTAATTATTCGTTCTTTCAAATAAGTCTAAAATCAATTAAAAATGACATAATAATACTTAAATTTGACTATTACATTGTTATACATGATGTAAATTTCAATATCTTAATATACATTCTCACTAAAATCCCCATTAAATTGCTAATTTTGTTTATATATATGTTTTGATTTATAGATTTTTTTTATCAAAAGAATCGAAAATGTGATCGTCTGAGATCAACAAATGAGAAGAAATAATCTTGTCAAACAAGAAGCAAAAGACTAACTACACCAGAAACAATCTGAGAGCCTAACTTGGAAATTTTCTCTTATGACAATTGAAATTATTCACTCCAACATATACCATATCCTGAAAAATAATATATAAAAGAGAGTTTTTCAACTTTGACATGATTATCATTTAAATAATTCTAATGAAAACTAGAATCATTTGAATTATCTTCACAAAAAATTATTTCACAAAGTGGAATAAAATAGATGATACCACCTTAGGTGAAGAATAAAAATTGCCTTATATTTTCAACAATGACATAAATGTAATAATTTGTGTGGCTCAAATAACAAATAGTTCCTCTTGTACTTTCATTGGAAGACAGTCAATTGACCTATTGTAAGCTCTTGAAACATTAAAAGTCTTTCAATATATATATGAACCATTGATATTCCTTTTTATTATAGTAGTTGTGTCCTATGTTTTCTCTCGCAATCATTTTCATTCAATGTTTCAGTTGATCATTATGAAGTTTAGAATTTTAAACTTTTTAGTGATTGTAGCTTTCATGGGGATATCGAGTCCCTTTAGACTCATAAATCTGGATGGTAAGCTATAATTTATTCTAATTTAGTTTTTCTTTGATTGAAAAAATGATAACTTCAATAGCCTAATTCATGTTGGTGTTTTTTTCTGTGTAAGACCAGAAAAAGGCAGAATATGCATATTTAGGTAACCACAAAACCCTAAACAATATGAAAACCTATCTAATCTAACATTAGAGCCATTGAAACGGGAATTCAAAAACATATGCAAGAAACACATAAAAAACCCTCTTCAAGTGATGCTCAAATGCTCTCCTTTCTTCTCCATAGAGTAGATTATTGTTGCTCTTTGTGAATGACAAAATGCACAAGTATTGAAAAGCCAATTTGATGTCAAGAATACTAGGAGATAGTGGTTCTAGAAATGAAGGCAAAATGATCTCAATTTATAGGAGATGAGGACTCAAATTGCAGAATTAGCAATAAGACATTCAAATTGGAAATTTTCATTGAATATGACACTTGGTAAAAATGGAAAATGAAATATGCCATAATAATGAAAATGGAAGCTAAGTTAGTGGAACGAAAGATGCAAGAAATGTGAAAGGAAAGTGTAAGAGTTGAAGCTAATTAATAGGAGATGGGAGTTAGAAAATAGAAATAGAACAAGTGAGGTGGATTTATGAGGAATTAAATTAACTAAGAATTCAATATTCCTCACAAAATATAATTAACATTTATGAAATTAAAAAATTCCATAAATTGGGAATTTAGCCAATTAATTAATAGGAAATTAATTAATTGTGGAGACATAGAAAAGAGGGAATAAATAAAGTCAATTTATTTATTCAATTAGGACATAGGGATAAACTATAGGTTATTCATCCCAAGAGGATAAATTGATGGATCATTGGCCGAATCGAAGGAATTAATGTGCAATTGAATGGATTTTGATAAGGATTAGGATTAATTCTGATGATTCTGAAATAGTTTAGGAAATCCTGAGGCATCGATGAACTTTGACAATGTCAGAGGATAATGATTGGAAATGATATAATGGCATCAATGACCTTGGATGATGCCAGAGGATAAATAAAGATAAGGAGACATCGATGAACTTGGACAATGATCCTAAAATGTGAAAATGACAGCGAGGCATCAATGAACTTTGACAATGCTCTCGAAATGATGATATATGATGAAATAGCATCGATGAACTTTGACAATGCTATTGGAGGAATTAAATGATGATGAGGCATTGATGAACTTGGACAATGCACTCAAATGATGGTTTAGGAGAAGGCATTAATGAACTTGACAATGCTCTTGGGGAGACATTGACGAACATGACAATTGTCTTGGATTGATGATGATAAGGCATCGATGAACTTTGATAATGCTAGAGGATTGATTGAAACAGATTGATAAGACATTGATATGATTTTGGAATCGAATGAGTTTGGAAGATCTTGGATCGATTAGAAAGGGATTAGAACTTAGTTGGACATATTTAGGATGATTTGACATCGTTACCTACTCGATTAAGATTGGTTTAGGAAGATGATCAATTCGGCCAAAATAAGAGAAATGTTAGTAATTGATGACATGGAAGAATGACACAATATTAGTGAATGATAAAGATCAAACACACAATATAGAAGACATGTTAAAAAGGGGGCACAAGCATTGAACAATTTTTGGGTGTCTACATTTTCCCCTCTTTGATACAATGCGATTGTGAGCGTTGTGTTAAAGAAAAATTAAAAATCATGCCTAAGTGGATTGATAAAATGGAGGTAGGATTCCTCGTCAAAACATTGGGTGGAAATCGACATGAGGATAATTCTTTGAAAATAAATTGATTATTAGGATTGACAGAAGAAATGTTAGGCAGAAAGAAAAAATTAGATGAAGAAGTGTTAGTAAGATAGAAAGATTTTGGCTTTCATAAGTGCAATTATATCATAGGAGCTTATTTTGATATTGCAAAACCAGATGTAGCCCATCATGGCACAACAAGCCAGAGCGAGAAAGCCATCCTTTTATGTAAATAAACACAATGCAGACAAAGGATGATCTTCTCCGTGCTGAATCATATGGAAAACATGCCCCAGAATTTCATGAGATCATCAAACAGGCAGAAGACAAATAAAAAATTGATCATGACCCATCCTGACTACACTCATAAGTTTAGATAATATCATCGAGTAGCATAGGAACATGATCAAAGAGAAAAATCAATGAAAGATAAAACACTCACTGAAACAATGTGAGCCAACAACCATTCTGATCTTTTTGTTACTTGCATTAAATGTTCTTTGTTTGATAGATTAGTGTTGATTGACTGATTGGATGATTGATTGATAGGTTGGATAAATTGATTGGTCAATAATTGAGATCAAAATATTGAACAAGTCCAAACAGATTGAGTATTGAATCACAATATTTCAGCTCGCGCTTGTGAGAACATGATTTCATTACGCACAGAATGATGCATCTACAACGGATATCTACATACATGACAATCATTTCACAAAAGAAAGACAAGTATGTACAAATTTATTGCAGATTTGAAGAGATTTTTCAATTTTTTAGGATTTTTGAGATTATTGAATTTTTTTGTGATGATCTTTTTCCAAGTTCTTTTTACAATTTTTAGGAATTTTTCATGACTTGTTATGATTTTTAGGGATTTTTTCAACATCGTATGTTATTTTTATGGTTTTTTTTTTAGGATCCTATTTAATTTTTAGAGATTTCTTCAGGACATTATGCAATTTTTTGGATTTTTAGCTTCTTATTTGGATTTTTAGGATTTTTTGAAATTGCCCCCAGTGTCTAGCAAGGCATGGACATTGTGAAAGGAAAAAAGGATTGGTAGAGGGATGAAGGCCAAGGGTTGTTGCATTGGATCTGGTTAGGTGCCAAGGTCTATCCAAGAAATGGGATAACAACATTTTTTTTACCAAGACGAGGGACTGGGCATGACAATGATAAGGTAATGAGATAGTGTAGTGGATGGAATGTGAGAAATGGATATGTCAAGAGGTTTTTCTTTGAAAACATTTTTTTTCATTGAACGTCCTTATTTTACATCAAGACCAAGATATGGAGTTGGATAGGACAATGTTAGGACCTGGATAGGATAATGACAAGATATGAATAGGAAAGTGACAGGATACGGGTAGGATAAGCAAGATCAATAAGGGATAAGGGATATATGGGTGTTGATAGGATAAGGGATATGAGGGACATAAGAATAATGGAGGGAATGAAAAGGGGTAATGGAGGATAATGGATAAAAAAACATGAATGTAATCTACCCCCAAGTATAGATTGCAAGAAGTTCATAAATTACACATGATGCCTGTTTGCCAGGTTTTCATCATGGTACTTTCCCAAAGCACATGTTTTCTAGGTTTTCACTATTGGATGAAATTATTTCTATTAACTCTTTTTTTATGTTGCCAAGATGCCTGTTTTGTCAGGTTTTCATCAAGGCAACTTTTCCTTTTTCAATTTTTTTTTTTTTTGACATGTTAGGAAGAATCTTAACACATGACATGACATGGATGAAGGACTCAAGCGCCTTACTCTTTGGATGGTTTTCTTGAAGGACATGACTATAATGGACCATGACTATGATAGTATACTCAAAGACATTGGTAGGGTGATGACAAAGGGATATGAAGTGGATGATTGGATACAGATGGATAAGGTTTATGGAAAGGATTGGATAGGATAGATGAAAGGTTGGAAAATAGATCTTGGATAATGAAGGGAATGGAAGAAGGCTTGATTTTGAATGGATGGAAATGGATACAAGAATAACATTGGCACACACTTTGAGGGGTGATGGAGTGATGGAGGAAAAAGAGATTTTGTATTTTGAAGGATTAATGGAGGAATAGATATGGATTTTGGGACACAAGGACCCAAAATGGATTTGGAAGATGGAAGACATTTAGATGGAGGGATAGCAAGTTTGGATGCCAGTTTTAATTGTTCTTTTGGACTTTGTGCTTCAAGAAGTTTCTTGGCAATCCACATGCATTTGGATTTTTCATCTTTTTGTGGGTCTTTTGAATGCATTTCTTGCACAATGGATTTTGGAACCCATATGGCTTTTGATTTTTCTTTTTTCTTGATGGGCCTTTGTGGATTTTTTTATATTTATTTTTCTTTTTGGATCATGTTTATCTTTTTTTGTACATGTCGATTAAACTAGACATGTTGATCCTTGACTGCATGTGGATTTCTTGAGTTGTAGATTTTATGCTTGGCATCAAAATTGCTTGGAAAGGGAATGGGATTCATGGATGGATAGGAAGGATATGGAGGCCTTTTGTATGGATGGAAGGTTCTCCAAGATGTGTGCCTTTGCTGACCTGCATGTGGGAAAGGGTAAGGGGATTGAGAACTAGTGGATGAAGTAATATATGGACCTAGGATGGATGGAAGGTTTGAAGGGGGAGGTATACGTTTGAATTTGGATTTTAAACGGATACCAATACCTTGAGATGTAGATTTATTATTACAACCATGGCCATTTGAATTTTCTTGGACATGTAATGGTTTCAATATACCTTTTTCATGGAGGTCTAACCCTTTGACTTGATAATGCTTTCTTTGACCAGTAGGATACTTGCTACAAGATGTGAGTCCATTATTTTGAGGTGTGTATGATATGGAAGGACTTATAGGACCATGAGGTGGACTAGACTCGATAGAGCTAGGGGAACCCATTTGAATTGTAAGGGGTTCATGAACAACTTGCATAGATGTGCTTAGATCACATGGGGGATAAGGACGAATAATGGGATCATGTGATGGAATAGGAGCAGCGATAGGATCATCTAGTAGGATAGGATCTTGTGGAAAATTTGGAGGGTTGGGAAAATTAAATGAAGGGATGGAGGGATATTTTGGTGGACATCAAGGTGAAGGAACACCTTGATCTTGACTTGCCATGTGATCATGGGAAGAAATGATAGGTAAATCATGATCTTGCTTAGGAAGTGGAAGGTCAATGGGACTTAGAAGGATATTTCAGTCTTGAAATGGAATGGGATCAGCTTGGATAGAAAGGACATGGATGGTGGGATCATCATGGATAAGGGGGATAAGGATAGTTGGATCATTATAAATTTAAAGGGAAATGGGATCTTGGTCAACAATTGGGGGGGATTGGTCATTATTGGGATCTTGATCTTGAGATATTTTTACACATGTTTCTTCATGCTTTTTATAATCCTCTTGACATGGGAAATACATGTGGACATTCAAGGGGGATTCTTGAAAGGGGTCAACATTTTGGTATGATGGAGATGGACTTTGGATGGGACTCTCATGAATAGGCTTGATTGGAAGTGGAGGAAATGGTGTAATTTTCTCAAATGTTTCTTCAACATGAAAGGTACTTAGATTATGAAGAGGACTAGCTTGGATATCTTTTATGAATAGCCCTTGAAAGGTTGAGTTATTGGAAGAGTCAATTGATGGAGATGGAGGAAATTTATCTTGGGAGGAATGTGGGGATGAAGGAGTAGAGGGAAACATGGATATTTCTTGAAGATCAACGTCTTCAGAGGAAATAGGTATGCCATCCATGTGATTTTTTTGGGATGATCCATTGCTAGAAACAGGTAAATTATTTGTTTGATCCAATTTTTTAAATGAATTCTATAAACTTTTGGATTTGAATTTGCGTTGCTTGATTGATGTTGTTGGTGATACTTCATCATTATTTACATGTTGGAAAGAATTTTTGGATTGAACATGTTCCACAAAAGGGTTCTCATCAATTATATTTTTCTAATGTTCAAAAGGTGTCACATTTGAATTTTTCCTTGTTTGAGAAAAACTTGTTTGATTTGAGGACATAAGAGGGACTTCATCACCAAACAATGTTCTTGAATGCAAAATTATTGGTGACCTTCATATTGATTGACTTGTTTGTATGGTTGGCACAAGAGGCTATTTGGTTTCTTGAGGGACACTTGGTTGCATTGGAATGAAGCTTAGTTTGTAATTTGGTGGTGGCCCCAATTGAATTATGCCACGCACTGGTTGAACGGCTTGATCTGGGAATTGGTGAGAAAATGTTTTCTCTTGCACATGATTGGATTGGAATTGATTGAAGATTTTGTTCGCTTCATTGAGACGTGAAATAAGTTTTGGTATCTTCGATCTATGAATAAGAATTTGCATGTTTAATTCATCAAAAGAGTCATTTGGATGCTTATTCTTCATTATCTCTTCGAGCTTCTCTTCCAAGATTTTATTTTCTTTGTCTGACTTTGTTTGCAACTTCTGAATCATGTGTCTGTGGACTTGATGCAATTTATTTCTTGGTTGTGTTGATGTCATTTGTCTTGGCTCAAAATCTTGTTGTTGCAAAGGTATATCTTGTCTAGGATCAAGGGGTAATTGTGATTTTCCTTGGTATGGAAACATGGCATGATAAGTGTCTTGTTTCCTTGTGGATACTTGAAACCTAGTGAAGATCAACATAATGACTATATGAAAGTGCAAGATTTTAAAATTTTTTGAGGGACTTTGGAGATGAAAAATGCAACCTAAGATATGCAATAACTTTATAGAAATGTAGATTTCAACTTTGGATGATATACGCAAAGCAACCTATGGCTTAACACAATTGTGCTTTTTGGATTTTTGAATTTGAAAAAAATATTTGGAAGAATGCAAACCTAAGATCCTAACCTTAGGAGAGTCAATAAGGATCTTGACTATAAGAGGGATCAACTAGATAAAGGGATAGAAAGGGACTAGGTCTAATCCAACATGAAAAAGATGGAGTGAGACCAAGTGATAAGGGGAAAATTTGATAGAGGGACAAAAGAGACCAATTCAAGATTCTTTCTTCAATGACATAAGGTAAGACTCTAAAATTTGAATTCCTTTGGGATTTTTCAAAGTTTTTGAAAATGATCTAAATGTAGTATGAGGATTTTGCAAGGCAATATGCAGTTATGATGTGCGCTTGTGGCAAGAGGATTACGATTGAAAATGCAAGGAGACTAATGCAACATATGCAAAAGGGATTATGTTATGAATATGAAAGAATGAAGCAAACCAAAAGGCTCCAAGATAAAAAAATTTGGTTTCCAT
Source organism: Thuja plicata (assembly GCA_018584345.1). Lineage (NCBI taxonomy): Eukaryota > Viridiplantae > Streptophyta > Pinopsida > Cupressales > Cupressaceae > Thuja > Thuja plicata. The sequence goes on along the minus strand of MU223689.1, from coordinate 526,628 downwards.
ATGTTCACAAGGTTTTGAAATAAGGTGCTTTGGGGAAAATTGAAGTGTTCAAAGAATGTTTGGGAATGTTTGGGATGAGGTTTTGAATTCTTCTTAAAAAATTTGAAACACCCACACAAGACAAATCATTAAGAATGGTTGTTGTAAAATTGAAACAAACACATCACAACCTAAGGATGGCAAGGACAATATTGATTGAATCCCCACTTGAACAAAGTTCAGCCACACTTACTAATAATAGAAAAATTAGAATCTTGGAGGCACAGGATCCTCCTTATAGTGCACTCACTTCTCAGGAACCCCAAGCTTTGAATCCCAAGGGTCATCACTTCCCAAGGGACTGTTGTCTCTACCAAGAGCCACAAAAATGTGGGGTGTCTTATTTGGTCTCTGACCTTCCGTGCCAACATATAGGGGGTTTTTGGATACTACAACAAAGATTTTAGTCAAGGCATCCATTCAGGTGGCTATGCATGTGGAAGATTAGCTCCGTTAAGGAGGCCTCCCAGCCTACAAAATTTGTGTTCTGTAGGTTTTTACACACCATGAGGGTACTGAGGAAGATCTTCTTTTGGCATAGAAAAATAAACACCTGTTAACTGTGAGATTAATCACAATGAAATTTTTATATATGGGTTCAGAAGAGCTTGGCTTTAGCTTGTTACCAGTTGGGCAATCCCTCTCACTGGCTATGTTAAAGATCTCGGGAGGTAGCCACTCTAGAAGAATTATATAAATTTATCTTACACCCAAGATCCACAAAGGAAAGGGGAGAGGATACATTCATATAATTATTAGGATTACAATCTAAAAGACACTTCAAACACAAAAAGTGGTTCCTTTTAAGCACCAAAATTGAAGTGTTTTTTAACTACTAAACAAGCACAAAAGTTTTGAAAGTCACTCAAGGTCTTCGTCAAGTGTCTTGCATCAAACACATTAGTAGTTTATCAGGTTGTCTTCATCCCTCGATTTCCAAAATGCTGCACAAATCATTAGTAACACATAAAACTTTCTTATCAAGTGCAAAAATGGGAATAGGAATGAAAAGAAGAAAAGAAACCCTTAAAAAAATGCACTGTTACCAACTGCACAACTTTCATGACCAGCTACGCTAAATGACCAACTCCACAGAAAGTGTGACCAACTGCGTAGGTCTTGTTCAGGACTTCAAAACATATCAAAGACTTGCAAAATTAACTATGTATGATCAAACTTTTCATGAAAGAGTTAATATCATGTCTTTTAGAGTTCATTTATGTCATCTTAGAAAGATTTGGAAACACAAAAACCAATTTAGAATCCTTGATTAGTCTTGTTAGGGTTTTTTCTTGCTAAACCTTCAACAAATTCTTGATTAACTCTATGACTCCCAATGTTTGAAAATACTGACTCAAGCAAGAGAAAACTCTAATTGATGAGGGTTTATGATAGTATATGGGGAGACTACTATCACCTCCTTATTTTTAGGTTCCACAACACCCAGGAAGGTATTACCTATATATGATTTATGTCTTACAGTATTATTAAATGTGGATACTGATTTGCTACTTATTTATTGTATTATCTTATAATTTACTCTGCATGAAACTGATAACAACTTAACACAGAGTTTTACCATGAAAACTTTTGAAAGAATAACAGCAAATAGTAGTGCTTTAAGGATATTAATCCTTCTTCCTTTTGATATTAGAAGGGGTAACCTAATGATCCTATCTTCAAAGAATCAATAGAACTAAACTGTATCCAATGAATACAATCACTTGAATGGAATTATATGTTTTGTATTGTGTATAATTAAGTAAATTGAAAGTATTGGATTATGAATCAATCACTTAGAAAATAAGAACCAGTGCCTAATCCTTGGGCTATGAGTCAATATCTTGTAAAACTCCACAGTGAGGTGATCCATATAACACTTGCAACAAAGATAAAATACCTTGTAGATTATCCTCTTCCTACAATTTTATCATCCAATCCTTAAACTTATGCTATGTTCCCTGAGTTACTTGAAACCTTTTAATCCTTCCTTGAAGGATCTTACAAGTAAGTGCACAACCACCTTGTGATCAGTATGCTTAAATGCCTTACAGATAAACATACAAGAACAATAACAAAAATGCAAAGAGATAATTCAGATGCAGAAAAGAGGTTGCAAGATAATTATATTAATATCTCAAAAGCTTCAATTACATTCAAATAGACAAATAATACAAAGGTTCAGACACAAATTTTAGTCTGCCTTGCAATTCTATTAAATCTTCCAACTCTCTCACTTTCAGATTACAAATATATATATAGGTCTGAAATCATCTTGGAATCCTTCAGAAAAGGATGCAACAAGCTTTGGATGACTTGAAAACCTAACCCTAAAAACAAGGAAAAAGACAAAAGACAGAAAGACACCAAATGGTGGAAGGACAAAATAGAGGATGAAATCTGATCTGCTTCTTTGTCTTTATGTGAACTTTGGTGCCTTTGTCTATTTATATTCAGGATAGCATCAAATATTTATACTGAGACCAAGTGACTTCCATTACAGGCTAACCTACACTAGTCCTTTGTGATTACTAACCTTCATGTGCTCATAGAGCAGGCGCCATGTGTCCATCTACTCGTCATCAATAATATCAATCTCTACTGCAGTAGACTTCTTCTTCTTTGGTTTGGTCATTGAATCCCATGCTACTACATAATCCTCGGCAGGCCAATTAAAAATTTGAATGGTCTGTAGTTGTGCTTTCTGTCTATCCCACCTGGTATTTTTTATACTCTTGACATTTGCTAAGAATTTACTGATGTCAGCTTCAGCCTTAATGGCTTCATCTAGAATTCTATTATATCTATCCATATCTAGCTCTGCATCAGTAATAAATGCCTCTTCACTAGGCAACTTGCTATCAAAATCTTCCCTCCAAACCACCAAGGCCTTAATCTGATTGTCTTCTCCCTTGATTGGAGGAATAAATCTATTGAAATCTTCTCTAAAAAGGCTCAACCTTGCCTCAATCTGATTTAACTTACCTTTGAAGAAAGGTAAAGTTACATTTATCTTCTCTTTCTCTTCACCAACCTCAATAACTATTTCTGGAAAACCACTTCTATGTTGTTGTAGAGAAGCTAGCCTTTCAAAAAGTTGTGTTCTAATAGACCAATTAGCAAAATAGGGATTCAAAATATTAATGAAATTAATCACCTTAGGATGCAGAGTTGGCAGTTTATTATATGCATTTAAAATTAAATCAGTTTTATCTTTTAGGATAACAATCCTGTGCTAAAATATACTCCTTAATGCACTTAAAACAATTTTATTTTGCTTACTGATCATCTCCTCTGTTTCTGCATTGTCCCCTATTGACTCTGTCTGGACCTCTGCATTTGTTCTTTCTTTGGGTGAGGCATGGATAACTTATGGATTTTCCATTAATTGTTGAGTTAAATCCCTAATTGTATTCTCCTAAGCATGTATCTTAATGTAGCACATTTCCCTATCTTTAGCTATAGCACTAGCCTCATTTATCAAAGTATCACATCTCTGGGAAAAATATTTCATTTTATCTTCATTTAATTGTGCCCAATGGTTCAAAATCTGAGAAATCTCCATGTCATTAGTATTGTGAACTGATCACACCATTTGATTACCAACCATGCTCTCTTGAAAGTTTAGTAAAGCTGGTTTCTAATCTCTAGGAGCCAAGCTCCACATTGCTACTGCTTGGGACTTTGGATTATATCCAAATCCCTTAATCATTTCACCCACTTACTCTTCAGATGTTAACTTTAAATCTGGCTGCCTTCTGATCTAATTAATTATGAAAGCAGAGGCAAGATCCCAACCCTCATAAAGCAACATACCACTTTCTTTTACCAATTTCCTAGCCTCCTCAGGAGTTATATCCTCAGATTTAGGATCATAGTTTTGTATGGCCAGGAGGGCATCATTAGTTACTGGTTCTCCTCCTTCCAATCTGAGCTATTCACTTACCACCTTTTTCTTATTCCATCTAAGGAAATCCTTGAACTCCTGGGTTTTGATGAAATTGTCATCATCAAGGAATTTTTGCTAGTGAATCACCCTCTCATCAATACCAATTAAAAGAGGTAACTCAATATCTTCTTCAACTTCTTGCTGTAGTTTCTTTCCTTTTCTAACTTCTTTCCTTAATAGGTGATCATAAGGTCTATTACCAGGAATAAGGGCACTCACTCTATCCTTCTTTTCTTTTCTTACATAAGTTATAGCCTGTGAAGATTCACCAATATCAACCTTTTGCCTTTTGAATGTAGGCTCATTAGTAATCTCATGCTCGGGGACCTCTGTTAGGTCAATAACATACTCCTGCCCTTCTGCTGCAATCTTTAAAGGCACTGCTTGGTAATCTGGGTAAGCTATAGGAGAAGGATAGCCTTGATCACTATCATCATCATACTCAGACTTTGAATTTTCTCTGTGGCCCTTTTCTAGTACCACTAGTGCTTCTTCCAGTTGATTGCATAGAAGTGTATGCTTTTCAATCATTGCATCTATCCTCTTGATATAAGGTAAATTAGGGTAGAACCCTCCAAAACTCATCCCCTTTATTTTGACCTGCCTTTCCAAGTCCATAATTTCTTGGATCTTGTCTGCTCTTATTATTACATCTTCTTCTTCCAAAATGTTTTTGATAGCATTCTCCTCCATACCTTCCTCATGTACATAGTTATATGGTATGGTAGGAGTTAACAACTTCTTGGCTCCCACAATGAATCCTTCAATTTCATTGTATCTGCACAAGGCTACACTCATCTTATAATGACTCATCCAATTATTTATTGGATCTATGGCTTTCTTGCCAATGGTAAACTGATATACTTTGAACTATCTAGGGGTAAATGTCCCTTTTCTATGTGGTGACAAGTGTTCATTATGTATCAACATTAGCTGCCAAATAAATTCCATTGTAGCTATCCTAGTTGGAACGTCATATGGGAGAATGTGAGGAGGATGTGAACATCCATATACTCTTATCATGGTAAAATTGTTTCCTAGGTAGAAAAAACCCCAATTTGTGATCACCCAACCATTTATCAACGTACTCACATAGCCTCAAAAGCTGCAAAAATTTTGCAGGCAACCTAGTCTTGTTCCCTCCCAGGATTTGCATCATAGGGTATACAATCCAATTCTCAAATCCACAAAAATCACAATCTTTAGCAGTGTAGTTCCACACTCTAATCTAGAATTGAATGAGGTTGGGCTGATTGAAATGGAACCTCTAAGTGTTCAAATTATGTATATCCATTATGGGGTAATTGAAATAAAGCAATAAATACATCAATTAATGCATAAACTTGGGCTCTTTGTCCCTCTTCTTGATAGCAACAAAAACCTCATGCATCTTATCAATGATATAATGGATATAATCGTAACTAGTACTTGTTTACACATCCTGTATGTCCAAGGTAATCATCAAAACACCTATATTTATCCTTTCTGCACCTCCATCCCTCCCTAGCACTCTACACAATGCATAGGAAATATATTTCATGTAGTGGTTCATATCTTTGTAAAAATAAGGTGCCAAACCTGGTAGTGGGGCAATATAATTTCTTGTTTCTTTAGG
>MU223689.1:510583-520960 GCA_018584345.1 Thuja plicata | reverse complement strand
TACTAAAAGAAAGTAACACAGTCCCATCATTTTTCTTAATTGTTTTGCTAAGTTCATCATAGTTGTTTGCTAGGGCTAAAATGAAATCAGTGTCTAAAAACACATCGGGAACCAACAACCTAGCTAGTCCACATGTCCAGGGGTTCGAGATAGGCACAACTCCATCACAATTTTTATAAAAATAATTGAACCAAGAATAACTTGTTTTTCTCGGTGTCTTCGCATCACTGATGTTGACCAACTCATCAATCAGGACATCAGCATTTGATCTTTTATTTTGTGTGGAACCCGATAATAATTTTAGGAACTCATCTGAATAATTCCTTTTTCCCTTGGCATGATCGTCTACATCATCATTTCTTCCACTTGAGGAGGCCACACTTTGTGCTTGACTCATCTTGCTCTGTTCTGTTCTCAATTCTTGATACTGATATTGAAACAAATCTATCACAAGAAACCCTTACTTTGAACTGAAATGTATTGAGAATAATTCAAGAGCACTAAAAATCACACCAATTACCTTGACTTGTGTAGCAAACTTCACTCAAATCACTCTTCACATAGAATACTATTCTTCCCTTTTCTCAGACACATAAAACTTGGAAAATTCTCTGCTCTGAAATTCTAAATGCAAGGTAAGTGAAAATAAAGCAATGATATCATCTATTTATGGTAAAAATGATCAAGGTACGCAGCTCATTATTGAAAAATCCATCATTTCTGCCTTCAATTTTACACATTGTGCCATTAATATTGATTTCTAGCTATAGCCTTTGGTCATGACAGGAAATATGATTTGAATGAATGAAAAATTCATAAAAAAAACTTATTAAAATCGATCAAAGGTTACCAACTAATGTGATTGGCTCTTTTCAACAACCTTTCCACCTTGTCATAACTATTCTGCATTCTTATTGGCTAGTGACTTTTCAACCGTAACATGTCAGCATCAACTTTAACTCTTCTTCACTCTATTTTCATTTTCCTTATTTGACAACCTAGTGACCATGCTTTGTCTCTATGTCACTTAACATTCCTTTTAACTATGATTTCTTTTGGAGATCTGGCGACAACATGTATTACTTTACTCCAGCTTAACCTCAGTTAACTTCTGGAAATCACACGACTGAAGAACTCAAAGTCGCTGAAAGAAATCTTTCACCCTGAGTTTATCATGTGACATCTCATCCACCATAGATTTCCTTTTAATCAGACGTCTATCGCTAAGTCTCCAAATCATATTAATCTTTTAGGAGACTTCACAACTTAAGCCTATGTCGTTAATTGCTAAATGTTTATAACTTAAGCATTTTATACTGGAGACTTAGCTACTGAAGCACATAATACTTTTATCTTATCAACTTAATTCATTCTGTAGACTTGGCGACTATAGTGTAATGTAACATTTATTTCCTTCTATCTCTAAGTCACCCAATGAAATCACCTTTAATATTTTAAATCTGGAGACTTCCCGACAACCATTGATCTTTCATCTGTCAACACCCAACAGCTCCGCTGAGTCTTTGAATCTTTTATAAAAACCCTAATTCTCTTGGAGATCTAGTGACAAGAGTGTTTTATTCATTTTAGTCTCCTAATCGCTAGATGACAAATTCCACATTCTGAGACTACGTGACTGCATACTTTAATTACTTAGGTTTTGGAAAACGTGTCTCCTTATTATTGTTTGTCTCCTAATCACTGAAATAATGTTGGTTTGTCAGAATTTATTAGCAACTACACGACAATTGTAGATCTTCTTTTCATCCTACGATTGTCTCCAAGTCTCTTAATCCTTTATCTTAACTCACTTTCTATTCTGAGACTTGGCGACCATGTAATATACTAAACTCATTACTTAACTTTGATTTTATCCAGAGACATCATGACCAAAGAAAATCAATGTTTCCAAACATTCCACTAACTGCAGGATTTGTTATGAGACTTTCTGACTACCACTAGATCCTTCACTAGATGAACGGTTGTCGCTTAATCTCCTAATCAAAGTAGTATATTCTTTTTCTCTTGGAGACCTCACGACAAAGGCATTCCGTTGAGTCTCTAAACTTGACAGAATATTCTCATATCATTCAAAGACTTGACGACCCATCTAAAAAGCACATGACTTATTTTATAACTTAGGCTCAAAAAAAGGTAACTTTAAAACATAACCCTGACTTGGAAATTAGGGATTTTTTCAATTTTAAACCTTAAAAGACCTAATAGATTAGGTTTTTACCTATTTCAAACAAGGGATGACCTACAACACAGGATTTTGACATTTCACTGGTCCTAAAGCCTAGAAACCATTTTTTGCATGGGAAAACTTTGACAAGAACATGCAGATTTTGACACTTAAAAGCTATTATTGACAGGGAATTTCAAAATTTTTGTTGACCAGACTAAAACTAGAAATACAACCAACAGTTATATGAGAATTTTGAATGATTATGAAATAATCTAACTATGAAGATCTGCACTTGATCCCAAACCACTATCGAATCAAGTATGCATGTTCATTTTTAAATCCTTTTAAAAGTAAGCAACTTGATTTTCCAATATCTTATCAATTTAAACCCTTATTTAAGCTATATTTGCAACTTGGATGGAATTGAGGACAAATGAAACCACTAATTCTACATTTGAGTCTTAGATTAGATAAGATTCATTTTAGGGACAGAAAATTGAAAAAAATGTGGTTCATTTTAAACATCCAAATTGAAATGTGAAGTTATATTACAAACTTTAGTTCTTTAAAGCATGACTTAGGGTTCATTCAAAGCTTCAAAATAGAGAGAGTAGGAAGGGAAAAAAACATAAATAAACAACTATTCCTAAACCCTAATATCAAGATCTCCAACATTCAAGAGGAAACTAATCAACCAATTATGCAGCTTTCATGTCCAACTATGTAGATTGAGCAATCGCTCATCTTTATGATCAACTAGGCAAATTCCATGACCAACTGCGTAGGACGTGTAACCAACTGCGCAGAAGCTGTAACCAACTACACAAAACTCTTCTAGAACCTATAAAATGCACAAAAACACAAAAATTCAATCAGTTAGGCATGTTCACATTTGGTTCACAAAATGTAAGACCAAAAAAAGTCAGAATATGCATATCTAGGTAACCACAAAACCCTAATAAATATGAAAACCTATCTAATCTAACATTAGAGCCATTAAAACGGGAATTCAAAAACATATACAAGAAACATATAAAAACCTCCCTTCAAGGGATGCTCAAATGCTGTCCTTTCTTCTCCATAAAGTAGATTATTGTTGCTTTTTGTCAATGACAAAAATGCACAAGTATTGAAAAGCCAATTTGATGTCAAGAATACTAGGAGATAGTGGTTCTAGAAATGAAGGCAAAATGATCTCAATTTATAGGAGATGAGGATTCAAATTGCAGAATGAGCAATAAGATATGCAAATTGGAAATTTGCATTGAATATGACACTTGGTAAAAATAGAAAAGGAAATATGGCATAATAATTAAAATGGAAGCTAAGTTAGTGGAAGGAAAGATGCAAGAAATGTGAAAGGAAAGTGTAAGAGTTGAAGCTAATTAGTAGGAGATGGGAGTTAGAAAATAGAAATAGAATAAGTGAGGTAGATTTATGAGGAATTAAATTAACTAAGAATTCAATATTCCTCACAAAAGATAATTAGCATTTATGAAATTAAAAAATTCCATAAATTGGGAATTTAGCCAGTTAATTAATAGGAAATTAATTAATTGTGGAGACATAGAAAAGAGGGAATAAATAAAGTCAATTTATTTATTCAATTAGGACATAGGGATAAACTATACGTTATTCATCCCAAGAGGATAAATTGATGGATCATTGGCTGAATCAAAGGCATTAATGTGCAATTGAATTGATTTTGATGATATTGATAAGGATTAGGATCAATTCTAATGATTCTGGAATAGTTTAGGAAATCCCGAGGCGTCGATGAACTTTGACAATGCCAGAGGATAATGATTGGAAATTATATAATGGCATCAATGAACTTCAATGACGCCAGAGGATAAATAAAGATAAGGAGACATCGATGAACTTGGACAATGCTCCTGAAATGTAAAAATGATAGCGAGGCATTGATGAACTTTAACAATGCTCTCGAAATAATGAATGATAATGAAATAGCATCGATGAACTTTGGCAATGCTATTGGAGGAATTAAATGATGATGAGGCATTGATGAACTTGGACAATGCACTCAAATGATGGTTTAGGAGAAGAAATTAATTAACTTGACAATTCTCCTGGGGAGACATTGACGAACATGACAATTATCCTGGATTGATGATGAAAAAGCATTGACGGACTTTGACAATGCTAGAGGACTGATTGAAAGAGATTGATAAGACATTGATATGAATTTGGAATGATCTTGGATTAATTAGAAAGGGATTAGAACTTAGTTGGACTGATTTTGGATGATTTGACATGGTTACTTGATCGATTAGGATTGGTTTAGGAAGATGATCAATTCGGTCGAAATGAGAGAAATGTTAGTAATTGATGACATGAGAGAATGACACAATATTAGTGAATGATAAAGATCAAACACTCAATATAGAAGACATGTTAAAAATGGGGCACAAGCATTGAACCATTTTTGGGTGTCTACACTATGAAAGATTTTAAAATATTTATTGTGGTGCTTCAAATAATAAAAAAGATGAGGAATTCGATTGGATTAGAGATTTCTTGTTCATTAAATCTAGAAATGCTTCTAGTTTTTCTTGATTGGGTTCTCACAAATCATATTAACATTATTATGTATTTTACTTTACAAATGTATTATACTGACACCTCATACTCTTTTCTTATTAAGGGCTACATTTATTTTTGGAAGATTTGAAGATCTTTGTTTAGCAAACATCTTTGTTTAAATTATGGATGGAATCAAATGGAGAAAATTAGACATGGGGAAGTTAGAAGAAAATGAGTTCTAGTACCACAAGTTCATAATGACCCCTAAAAGTGAGACTCCTAATGTCTAACTACAAATTTAGAGACAAAAGATGATCACTATGTCTTTATTTCTGTTATTCAGTTGAGGTTGTTGATCACTTGTTATAAAGGTTCAGAAACTAGGCATAATCCTTTAACTCAGGGATTGGACATCCAACTAAGCACTTCATCCACTTTATAAAAAGCTCATTTAATATGTCAAACCCAGGGACGTGTTACTTGAAATGGGCCAGAAAAATATATGCACCAAGCACTTTCTCAATCAATCATTCTATAACTGCTACAGGAAATAAATGCTGGAAAGGAACTATTCTATGGCTGCAGGAAATAAATGCTTTCGAAAGGAAACTATACTATTGTTGCACATGAAATGAATACTCAAAGGAAAGATAAACTATTGTTGTGAAAGTAGATGCTTGAAAGTAAATGATGGAAATGAATGCTGCTAGCAGGATGGAAGAGTGCACACAAATAACTATAATGCCTTAGTTACTCTGCCGCTCAGCCACAAGAAGTGGTAGTTGTCCTGTGGTTTTGGCTGCAGGAGTTGTTCAGCATAGGAATTGAAATAACAGAAATGCAGGAAAGCGAGCTAACTAGAATGAATCTAACTATAGATTACTCACCAAGTGGGCCCCCTTGGGTGAGTACCCAGAGCACTCAATTACATAGAATTAACTTCAAAACTTCATTTTCTCATTAATTTGAATAACAGAGTACAGAAAGTCTCATCAACAGTAAAATAACTAAACTGAACTTTATTGCAACTATGATAATAACACTACTACCCTCTTTCTCACATAGGAGTGGGGATTTATTTAAAGGGGAAAACATCTAACTGCTAAACTCCACATGCCCTAAGGAAAGGCGGAGCTTTTATTACAACCAGCTAACAGAAAGGAAAAACTAGAAAACAGGAAATAGAATCGGTCGAGAAGAGAGAAAAGAACTGCGTAGACAACAGATCTAAATTCCCACTCTCTCCTAGATTTCATCAGGGAAATTATTGCACTCGCCAACTCTTCGCTCAACTGTCTCCACCTAAATTAATTCAAAAACCTTCCATCACTATTACGCTAATGTTTCATCCATGCGTGTCTTCTACATGACCGAGTCAAGCGACCAACAAATAGACGTGCTCACCTGAACAAGATGATGGTTGCTACTTCAATGCGCTGCATTAAAACTGTTAGGACAAAGACATTCATGGAAACAATCATTCAAAGTACATACATTATCTATTGCTCAAATAGTCAATTAATTCATAAAACATGATCATAATTTCATAGCAATAAATAGAGCATATTCATCCCGATAAAGCAAATTAAGTAGCATATGTCCATGGCATAGGTTCAGTGGTTGACTACCACATAATAACAGTTTTAGAGCATAAATTCTTTGAGTAATAAAAGAAAACATAAGAAAGGACCTAGCAGAAGTTCTTCTAAGGTATCTAAAAGATGCCATTAAAATGGCCTATCATTTTTCCCCCTACGAAGACTAGTGTTGGTCCTCAGGCACTGGGACATTTCAGATCTTGGAAAGAACCCAAAGGTCTCCTTCTTATGTTTCTCCAATCATGGAGGTACCCACTTGCCAGTAGAATCCATTTGTGCACTCCACTTTCACTCATCTACTCAGTCCATGCTGCTCATCTATTTCATCATCTACAAAGCTGTGCAATGGCCATAAAAGAAGGGGAGGCTGCAAGGTGAGTGGCAACCATTTCTCGGGTCATGACTGTCTTCCCTAGCGTATATACCAACTAACACGCTGCATTCTAGCCCACAAATTAATTAGACTGTGTGGCTCTGCCTTCTTAAGTGCAAGTGTGAGTCTTTCCCATCTCTGCCTTAACCCTTTAGCTACCCTATCCACGTCTGCAATGTTATTTATCTTATTTTGTTCAATTTCTTGTTGTTTTCTTTCAAGCTCCCTTCTTAATTTTGTCTTTTCCAATTCCCACATCAATTTTTGATATTGCATTGCATTGAAATAGTCAAAAGAGAGAGCATGAATAGTTACCTCCTCAGGTTTCCGATGTGGGACTGCCTTGGCTGCTTGTGGGTCTCCCTCTTTCTTTGGAAAAATTGGCACATTTTCTGGAACAATGGGCCTTTCCCTGTGATTGCCTTCCTATAGAGAAGAAGATTCTCTTCTGACTCCTTTTGGCTCTACTACTTCTCGTCTTACACACTCTGCTTCTGGAATCACCTCAGCGGCTGTAGGATCCTTTTCCATCATACCCCAACATTCTACAATAGGACTACTTGTTTGCGGTTTTTCTTGTAAGGGTTCCTCCGAGGAGACATGAGAATCATCAACCGTCACAGGGGAATCCTTGTCGTCCAGTTGTGTAGTGTTCAAACGAACACTTCTGCGCAATGGGATATTAGTAGAGGCTACAAGTTGCTTCTGTGAAAGTTTCCTTTTCTTGGTAGGTGTGGCTACAAGAGAAATAGTAGAAATAGGAATATCCCGACTCATATATTCTGCCATTTTTTCTTTGCCCTTGCCCTTTTTATCTTTTTGTTGAGAAACTGTGGGAACCTCAGTTTCTCCATTCCCTGAGGTAGGGTTTGGATGACCGGAGGGTAAATTCTCCTCATTAACTCCCGAAGGAGAAGAATTCCTCAAGGGTTCATCTTGTTCAATAAATTATTCTTCCTCTTCAGGGTTATTTCCCTGTTCTTCTTGATTCTCGAGCCGTGGCCCCTCTCCATGCAATTGAACATGAGGTGCCACATTAAATCTTTCCTAGGACATGGGAGAGACATCCCTCAGTGACCTTTCAACCAACAGTTTGATTAAACCATGGTGGGTCACTGTGTTCTACCGCCCCTTCCGTACCTCTTCAGCACTTAAATTCAAAAGGGCGTAAAGAAAATTTGGAACATTTACTAAATGGTTATGCCGTTAATGGCTCAACAATTTAAAGTGTACTGCATGCAAGAAGGAAAAATGGCACTCACAGGTAATGTACCTTATGACATGAACGACCAGCTGAGGATATTTCCCTAGAAGAGATGTTTGTTTTACACCCTATTTGCTGTAATCTATTAGGGCGTCTATCGACAATGCAAATTCTGCTCTAGTTGTTCATGCGTCATGCCTGTATGGAAATTATTCTCCTATAGATGGAAGTCCAGAGACCTCAAAAATTCATTCTTCCAAAGCTTCAACTCGCAACCCCTTAACATATGTAACTCCATTGTTGTATGTTTTCAAAAATTCCAAAGCCGTATCTTTGTCATACCCATTTAACCTAACAAAATAGGTGAGCCACCCTACTCTGTTAAAAACCTGAATGTTGTCCTGGTCCTGTAACAATACTAGGCAGTTTGATGGTTCATGCCATATAGGAGAACCACCCATTCTGCTGCTTGAAATCCAACAATGTTTGAAAAACTCATAAATCTCCTTACTCCACTGATACTCTCTATTCTGTTTTTTCTTAAAATGTCTCTGATATGCCCAAAATTGAAATGAAAACTTCCTAGTATTTCCGGGTAGAGAAGACACAATAGAAAATTTTGAAATAAAGATGTGAAGCTAAGCTTAAATTTTGAGTTAAAAACGGGGCTGGTTTCAAAAGTTTACACATAGGGGTTGTCAAATCATAATATTTGATATGATGACTTAGTACAATTTTGGTAGAAAAATAGTAATGACAAAGATTGGCAATTATGACAGCTGATTTGGAAATGACGTAAGCTTTGAGCTGATGAGATATTTCATTCATTACACACAAAACCCTATTTACTGCTCCCTACGAAAAAGGTAACAAGTGTCCTCACTTGCATGGCATAGTACGACAAGATCATGGATGAATCACTATATTAATTACGATGTGTCATAATCATATTAAATGAAGTAAAAAAAATTGAGGCAATAAAGTAATGCATACCTTAGAATATTATACCATTAAATGCCCAAATCTGAAAAGATTTGATGATGTAGGCAGAGAAAAAATATGAGCTGGCACAATAATGAGGTGACGTGAATGCATTGATGGCAGAAAAAGGTGATGAAAAAGAGGATGAGATTACATTTTTATTATGAAAAAGAGATTTTTGTGGGAAACAAAATTTTTATTATGACTGGATGCGGGAAATTTTTAAAGAGACGACCGGAGAAAATAATTACTCTGGTTGGTTGCAGGAATGCCCTCAGTAGGAAGAGGTCCTTCGGCTGTAGGAAAGTCTTCAGTTGGAGAAGGTTCTTTGGCTGTAGGAGGTCCTTCATTTGCAGGAAAGTCTTCAGCAGGAGTAGGAGGTTCTTCGGCTGCAGGAGAAATCTCAAACTGCCACAAGAAATCAGCCTTTATCTGTGGTTTATGGTATAGGCAAAGCCTATGACCATTCACCAGTAGGTTCAAATGTATAGGGTCAATGGTGGATAGCTGAACTGCTCCATTAAAATAAACATGAATAATCTCATAAGGGACAAGCCAACGTGTTGTAAGCTTACCTTGGTTTTCTTGGAATCTTGTGTCACACAAAAGAGCCCAGACACCGGGAGCAAACTATTTGGAAAGGATGTGAGAATCATGCCACTTTTTCCGCTATATCTGAACCAATTCTGTGTGCAGCAGGGTAGCCTTCCTTATCTCATCTAGCCAGTTAAGCTGCAAGATCCTATCATGTTGTGCCTTAGTAAGATCAATATTTAGTTGCAATGTCATTCGTAAAGTCTTATGTTAAAACTCAATCGGCATCACAGTTGTTTTTCCATTTACCAACTCAAAAGGGGTGAACCCTATTATGGTTTTCCATGTAGTACAGTAGGCCCATACTACTTTTTGGAGGTGACTGCTCCAATCTTTCTTGTGCAACTGAACTGTCTTCATGAGGATAGCATCTATCTCCCTATTAGTGATTTATGCCTGACCATTCGCTTATGGGTGATAGGGGCTTGATTTTTGATGGTGAATATTGTACTCATTCATCAGAGTAGTAATCAATGTAGACATAAATTAAGCTCATTGATCAGTGACTAACTCATGGGGTACACCATAGCGCATGAATATCTCCTCATACAAAAATTGTGTAACTCTGTTATCCCTGGCATGCTTCATGGCTCTAACCTCCACCCACTTGGTTACATAATCAGTACATACAAGTATGTACAAATTATCATTAGATGCAGGAGTGATGGGAATAACAAAATTGATTCCCCATAATCGTTCGAATTGTTCATACTCCAATAGCGAGGAAACACAATAGACATGGATTCAAGTAGTTTGACTGGAGGGAATCTTACTCTAATCTCTGAGGAAAGATCATAGGCAATGCGCTTCACAGAAGCAGTTACAGACTCAACGATCTTGGTAAAGTCTTCCCTTTTAACACTAGAATCTCGCTTCCTGTGGTTCCTTCCTGTTA
>MU223689.1:483313-510483 GCA_018584345.1 Thuja plicata | reverse complement strand
TGGGGACCAAAAAATAGATTCCATTGGCGATAATCTGTAAGAAAAGTATAAAATTAAATATCGCGTGGGGCGATGGGCCCGGGCATTGGACCGAATATTAATAATGGCCAGGCGATAGGGTGAAACGAATATATGTAAAACAATCGCCAATTCCCCGCTCGCCGACATGCGACATTCGCCAATTGGCGAATAATCGCCACTAAAGTTATCGCTGACTACAACCTGAGGAAAGAGTGGCATTTCATCAGATTTAGTAGGCCGCCCCATCCTCTAGCATCGATCACACTTCCTGGTGTATTTGGTTGAATCCTTGTAGAGGGATGGTCAGTAGTAACCAGTATTAAGTACCTTCATGGATGTCCTTTTAGAAGAAAAATGGCCTCCATAGGGCTCATCATGACAAGCCTGGAGGATGTCATAAGTTTTGTCCTCACGAATGCATCTTCTCAATACTTGGTCGAGGCCAGTATAGAATAAACAATCAACAATCCATGAAAATTTGAAAGTTTTCTCTATTAGTAACCACTTTTCCTTTGGAGAGAAGTGTGGAGGCACCTTTTGTGAAACCAGATAGTTAGCAATATCAGCATACCAGGGTGCTTTTGCTGAAATGGAGAAAAGTGGTCATCAGGGACACTGTCATCGATTGCCATAGGTTCATCAGCATTCTACAGGCATGAGACAATATTGGCCACCACATTTTATCTGCTTGTCTTATCTATGATGGTAATATCAAACTCTTGTAGCAGCAATAGTCATCTCGCTAACCTTCTTGTTATGGCAGGTTTGTTAGCTAAGTACTTAATAGATGCATGGTCCGCATGCACAAAGATTTGGTAACTAGTGACATAGTGGCAAAATTTGTTCAGAGCATAGATAACGGCCAATAGTTCCTTTTCGATAACCGTATAGTTCAACTCAGCTCCTTGCATATTTTTGCTAAAAAAATAAATAGCATGTTCTAGTGTACCTTCCTTCTATCCAAGAACTGCTCCAACGGCATGGTCAGAGGCATCTGTAAGTATGTGGAATGGGAGTGCCCAATTAGGACCTCGCAGGACAAGTGCCTGAGTGAGTGCAGAGTTCATCTATAGGAAATATTCATCACAGTCTGATGTACAGATAAATTCAGCATCTTTAGTGAGCAGTGAATACATAGGGCTGGTCATCTTGCTGAAGTCCTTTATGAATCTTCTGTAATACCCAGCATGACCAAGAAAGCTTATGACATCCTTTTGTTTGGTTGGGGTAGGAAGATTCACAATGACTTCAATTTTAATTGGATCTACCTAAATGCCAAGAGTAGAAATGTAGTGACCAAGCACTACTCCTTCCCGCATCATCATAAAACACTTCTCGTTGTTCAAAGAAAGGTTGTGTTCTTTGCATCTGGTGAGGACTCTTTCCATATTTGCCAACGCTTCCTCATAAGTTTCCCCATAAGTTGTAAATTCATCTATGTAGATCTCCATACAGTCATGGGACATATCAGCAAAAATGTTGATAACCGCCCGCTGAAAAGTAGCAGGAGCATTGCAGAGGCCAAATGACAAAACTGAATAAGAAAAATTCCCCCATGGGTAGGTGAATGTGGTCTTTACCTGATCCTCAGGAAGAATCCAAATTTGATTGTATCCACTGTACCCATCCAAGAAAGAAAAATATTTCTTTCCTTCTAGAGAATCCAGAACCTGGTCAATGAATGGAAGAGGGAAATGGTCCTTTTTAGTGCATTGTTAAGCTCTCTACAGTCCACACACACTCTCCACTTGCCACCTTTCTTAGGAACTATGACTAGTGGGGAAACCCATTGGCTCTCTGATATAGGATAAATGAAACTGACTTTAAGGAGTTTTTGGAGTTCGACTTTGACTATCTCACGAAGGGCAGGGTTGATACGTCTTTGAAATTGCCTTACTGGGGATTTATCCTCATTTAGGAAAATCCTATGAGTGCATAACTTTGGGTCCAAACCTTTCATATCAACATAATCCCAGGAAAAAGTTGTAGCATGGTTCTTTAGTAACTTGGTCAATGATGTTTGCTGCTGAGGAGTAAGTTTGCTATTAATGTTCAAGCAGTGTTCGGGGGAAACTTCTAGTTGCTTAGTGAGCTTGACCATAGATGCATCGGTCAATGAGGGTAATTGGATTTCATAGGGAATCATTTGGCAATAGAGATGGTTGGATTCAGGGGAAGAGATTTGGTAATCAGAGTACAACGACTGTAGGGAGTAGTTTTTGAAGGAACTATCCAAAGGGTCTAAGTTCAATCCATACTGGTTATGCATGATGTTGGTGATTACTTTATCTTCCTCCTGAAGCTGCAGGAATGGATCCCTTGCTAACATCATTAATTGGGAGACTGAATTTATAACTTCAGCTTCCTCTCCTATATTTGGCCCTATGGGAGAGGCTAATTCTATCTGAGGTTGAGAAGGAGGATACAAGGCCAAAGATTTGGTGTGCTAGCCATTAGAAATGGTCATATCTCCTGACTGATAACCGATGTAGGCATCAGTAGTAGCCAGCCAAGGACATCCCAGAATAATTGGATAGCCTCCTAGGGTAGCTTTTGGTGAGAGGATCATGAAATTTTTAGGGTAGGACCAAGACTCAAGGTCAACCACAATGTCCTCTACCACTCCATCAGGTTTTACAGTCAAACTGTCTGGGAGCTGCAGGAGAGTAGGTGTATTACGGAGGTTGGTGATACCAAAGCATTGCATAATGTCCTTGGTCATGACATTAATGGTGGCTCCAAGATCAATCAAGGCATTTTTTATAGCAGTCCCATTAATAATGACCTCGACAACAGGGCTATCAGGGTCAGAATATTTTGGGATGGTAAGCTTCCCTAACGTGACGTCTGCCAGTTTGCCCAGGACATGGACAGTCTGGGGATCCTTCTTCTTGCAGCCAGGATTTTTAAAGCAAGCTTCCTTGATGGCTTTTCCATATGTGGGAACATATTTGATTGCTTAGAAAAGGGGAATTTGGACGCTGACATTCTTTAGTTGGTCAAGGATATTGAAAGCTACTTCATCAGTGGTCTTCGGGTTGCTCTATTACAATCTCTGTGGGAAAGGAGGAATGGTAGGCTGATTGGACTTAGTTGGTGATGTAGGGGCTACAGGATTAGATGGATTGTCAGGTTTATTGGGCTCCTTAGAAGGCATTTCAGTGATTACATGAGGCTCAGGTGTAGGCAGAGTAGTACCAAACCGCAGGTGAATATCATCTAGGTTGATTGCATACACAGGGTATTGCATGGGATACTGTGACTTGTCTGTAGCATACACTTTTTGTTGCGATGGAGGAGGTGAATTATTAGGGTTTGACTGCGGCTAGGTAGGTAACTGAGTAGGCTTAGGTGGCAGGTTAGTAGCTACAGGAGGTGGCAAAAGAGCTTATTTTTGTGGAGGCTGCATAGGTGGTGGAAAAATCCTTATGGTTGATTTGGCCATTGTTGGCTACCTCACTACTGTGGCTTTTGCTACCAATTATCTTGTGGTGACTGCCACACCCCTTGAGGTTGTTGCCAACCTCCTTGAGGGTTTGGCAACTGTGGATTTGGGTAATTCTACCACTGATTCTGGGAATTATTCTAGGGAGTATTTTGGTAATTCATGGGGGGTTACCATTGACTATTATAAAAAGGACCACCAAATAAAAGAGGATCCTAAGGCATACCTTGTCTCTGTACCCATGGTCATCGTTGAGTGACGAAGAACAACTGCTCGTCCTCTAGTTCAACTGGTTTGTAATTAGTCGGTATTTGTGTAGTCTCCATGTTAGCAACCAATTTGCATCTACAGTCTCTCTTCTTCTGTCTACAATGTGGACAGAATTTGGCTAGCATAGCCTCTACTTCCTCATGCTTCTTCTTATCCTACATGGTGTCCAGCTAGGTGGCCATGTTTTTAATGATATCTTGCTTAAAATTGGACAAGAGATTGGTTATCTGTATCCGTGAAGCACCAACACCATTAGACTTCCCTAGTGTGGACCTATATCCTCTTCCTTTCTTGACAACAACTCTTGAGTATTTAAGGAAGATCTTCCAAATATCATCGCATGATGCCTAGGTGATATCTCCTCCATCCATTAGGTCTATTGCCTGTGTGCATCCATTATGAATGCCTCACAAAAAGAGCAACTTCTAAGATTCTTCATTGAGCTCATGCTGAGTATTCTTCTACAAACTAAACATGAACCTTGAGACATAATCCTCAAGACTCTCATCCTCCTTTTGTGACATCTTAAATATGTCATCCCCTCGCATATCATTCCCTCTATAGTGCTCCTTATATTTCATCAACAAAGCATCCTTCATTTCATCCCAATTATGGACAACATCCTTTCCTAAGCCCATAAACCATTGAAATGCAGACTCTTTAAGTGTTGGAGGGAAGAGCTTAAGCCTGTGGGTGTCTCTGGTGTAGTCGTAGCTCCTACAAAGGATATCAAACTCAAAGAGAAAGGTATCCATGTCCTCTGTGACAAGGCCGTAAAATTTTGGAAGAGCAGAAGAGGGAATATTTTTGAGGTTGTTATTATCTCGCTGGTCGGAGATGGGGAAAGGAAATGTAGTACCTGATTGGTCATCCTTCATTATTGTTGAGGTGGATTTTGAGGCGGTTTCTAAGGTTGGTAGATCACTAACTGCCAAATATTTTCTTCTCGAGGATTCTGGAGTTCTAGATTGGCAAAAGCTTCAACAAATAGATTGGCTTCTAGTTGTTCTTGGAAGAACCCACGAAAGTCACCCTTCAAAGATGAGGATGATGAGGGGGCTTTAGGAAGCTCAACAAAAGCGTCAACAAACTGGTTTTCTTCCTCAAATAGGTTGTAGGATGGATTTGGCAAATACCTTCCTTGGGTGTCTCTTCATTTATTATGCATGCGAATAGTATGGAATGATGTGAATAGCGGCTTGCTTTGTCAAAATAAGGCTTAATCTACTTAAAGAAAGGAATGAAAGCATGAAAAAAAAATCCTAGGAATGGTTGAATAAGAACTAGGCTCCACACCATCCCCAACAACGGCGCCAAAAATGACCGCTTGTTATAAAGGTTCAGAAACTAGGCATAATCCTTCAACTCGAGGATTGGACATCCAACTAAGCACTTCATCCACTTTATAAAAACTCATTTAATATGTCAAACCCAGGGATGTGTTACTTGAAACGGGCAAGCAAAATATATGCACAAGCACTTTCTCAACCAATCATTCTATAACTGCTGCAGGAAATAAATGCTGGAAAGGAACTATTCTATGGTTGCAGGAAATAAATGCTTTCAAAAGGAAACTATACTATAACTGCATGAAATGAATGCTCAAAGGAAAGCTAAACTATTGCTGTGAAAGTATATGCTTGAAAGTAAATGATGGAAATGAATGCTGCTAGAAGGATGGAAGAGTGCACACAAATAACTATAATGCCTTAGTTACTCTGTTGCTCAGCCACAGGAAGTGGTAGCAGTCCTGTGGCTTTGGCTGCAGGAGTTGTTCAGCATAGGAATTGAAATAACAGAAATGCAGGAAAGTGAGCTAACTAGAATGAATCTAACTATAGATTCCTCACCAAGTGGGCCCCCTTGGGTGACTACCTAGAACACTCAATTACACAAAATTAACTTGAAAACTTTATTTTCTCATTAATTCAAATATCAGAGTATAGAAAGTCTCATCAACAGTAAAATAACAAAACTGAACTATATTGCAACTATGATAATAAAACTACTTCCCTCTTTCTCAAGCAGGAGAGGGGATTTATTTAAAGGGAAAAACATGTAACTGCTAAAATCCACATGCCCTAAGAAAAGGTGGAGCTTTTATTACAACTAGCTAATAGAAAGGAAAAACTAGAAAACAGGAAATAGAATCAGTCCAGAAGAGAGGAAAGAACTGCGTAGACAACAAATCTAACTTCCCACTCTCTCCTAGATTTCATCAGGGAAATTATTGCACTTGTCAAGTCTTCGCTCAACTGTATCCACTTGGATTAATCCGGAAACCTTCCACCACTGTTACACCGATGTTTCATCTGTGTGCATCTGCTGCAGGACCGAGTCAAGAGACCAACACATAGACGTGCTCACCTAAACAAGATGATGGTTGTTGCTTCGATGCGCTGCATTAAAACTGTTAGGATAAAGACATTCATGGCAATAATCATTCAAATTACATACATTATCTATTGCTCAAACAGTCAATTCATTCATAAAACATGATCATAATTTCATAGCAATAAACAAAGCATATTCATTCCGATAAAACACATTAAGTAGCATATGTCCATGGCATAGGTTCAGTGGTTGACTACCACATAATAACATTTTTAAAGCATAAAGTCTTGGAGTAATAAAAGAAAACGTAAGAAAGGACCTAGAAAAATTTCTTCTAAGGTATCTAAAAGATGCCATTAAAATGGCCTATCAGCTGTTTCAATTCTTAATGTATAACTCAACTGATTTCAACAACACTTTAGTATTGTTTTTGTGTATAAATTTGGGTACCTTCAATTTTTTATAGTAAGTTTAGTATTGATTTTTTTACATTTTTAGTCTGTTCAGTTGATAAGTTACCTAATTGAATGTTAGCGCGGTGTTACAGGTATCCAAATGACCTATTTGATTACCGGAAGAAGCTTTCTACTCTGATATTATCAACAAAATGTATCAACAAAAATTCCTTTTGGAGCAGCTTGTGGAATAAATCTCCTTCATCTGTATTACAGATTGGTTTGACATTGCTAGTAAGGGAAGACTTGGTAAATATAAATCGGCTTGGTACTGCCCTCAATGATGACTCTTATTATTTTTCTCTCTACTTCTGCATTGTCATCAATGAGGCAAGCCTATATGAGAAATGCACATTCCAAGCCTTCATTAATGATCTTAAAGTAGCAGAGCTAAATTTTCCTGCACAAGCCTTCATTAATGATCTTAAAGTAGCAGAGCTAAATTTTCCTGCACAAGCCTTCATTAATGATCTTAAAGGAGCAGAGCTAAATTTTCCTGCACATCTGTATTTTTGGGTATATGTCCAACAATAAAGTTTAGTGCCATGAACGCTCTTGACATAAGATTGAGTCCACCACAAGGATCTGGTGCAGAGCATTTTATAAATGCAGTAGAAATATATCAAAAGGTAGACATCAATAATATGAAACATGCATCAGATAGTAAGTTTGGTTCTCCCTCAGATTCATTAAGAACCATGTTTTAATATCTATTTGCTTAATTAACTTTCTATTTATCATATTTGAATTAGAACATATTTGAGATAACTCTGTATTTTTAGTCATGCCTAGATTAGCAGATTAGTTTTTAATGAAAGAGAGCAAGAAAACTAAACTTTGTAAAACCCCAAGAACACCCAAAAACTCCACCACAATAGGATTCATATGAAGGGGGTCTCGGAATGAATCACTTTGCATTTCAATCGTAGACTCGCAAAAAATTACCAATGAGAGGTCATTGGAAACATTGAACACGTGTTCTTAGACCTTGAGCATAAAGAAAACTTACCTATGGAAGCACAATCCACCTCTAAAAAAACATAGCAAATAAATGGGTATAAAAAAAGTAGTATGAGCCTCACCATAATGGCTAACCTAATGGAGATGAGTAGGAAAAAGAGGGAGAATGGTGTGAGGGGTAAGGGCAAAGAAACGTGAATCCACCAAATAGACATGAGAAGGGAAAAATGGCAGAGAAAAGAAAGTAGAAGGCAGAGTATAATTTTTATGTGATAGAAGGAAGGGATGCACAAGGAGTTAGAAGGAAAATCACGGAGGCGCAACATTTGGAGTGCCGAAGAAGTCCCTCAAAGAAAACTGGCCTTAAGAAATACATAAATGTCTAGATTCCCACAAATAAATTCATTGAAAAGGCTATAGAAACTTGTAAGCAAGTTTGATTAACAAGATTATAAGCCATCTCAACCTTGATAGCATCCTCACTTGCACTGTAAGGGGAGTTTTGAATAGACTATGGACATTCATTTGAACATAAAAATTTGGGGAATTTATGTATTGGTTGAAACCTGTCAATTGAAATCAATAGAAAATTTGTTTTTTTTACCTATCTTAGTGTTGTTGTAGCTGGGACCTATTGCAGCAATGCTTTGGACCAATTGTCCCAATCGCTAGTAGTGACCAAAACACCCTTGTCCAGACTCTTGCAGGTAATGAGAAATGTCTAATGTTTTTTTTTTTTTTAAATTTATTTATGTAATAGCCTAATCAATTATATTAACTTAAAAACATAAGTAATGTATATGAATCAAAAAACATTAAGTATGGGAGGAATTAAACTCACTTCCCAAGAGTCATATGGGCCTAGCCCAAAACATAGTGACCCAAATAACATATGTGCATTACCTAGAAACATAAACCAAATAAAAACTTGGACATAGCCCAGAAAAAAAACACTTGTAAGCAACCAAAGCAGTAGAAAAAGTAGGAGGAGGATCTGATTCATCCTTCTTTCCCTAGACCTTTGTAGGATCTGGTTCAGGGTCTGGAAGAGTCCAACCATCCACATTGTCATCCTCATTTTATTTTTACTCCCTAGATGGAGATATTTCCATAGCCAATCTGAGAAAGCATTTGGATGAGGAAGGCCATCCTAAATCTGCACCTGAACTGGGCCATCCTGAAGACATAGGAGGAAAACCACCTGCAGGAAGCCATTTGGATAGGGACCCATGATGAGCAGGGGTGCCAAGCCGTCTGCGGGATGAAATCTGATGGTCAGGTGAACAACACCATGGAACCTGTGAATGGGGTGTATCTAAATGTTGGCGAGAAGAACTGTGAACATGACGATCAACACGGGCAAGAGAATGACCACCGTAGCAGAAGCATCTAGTGGCACACTGGAAACTGTACAAGGGGCATTTCCCCAATGCTACAAAATCTCCTGTAAGTGGGCCACCTCAAGAGCCACCTTGTCATCTTGTACTTGTATTTGTAGCATCACATTATTTCATATACAAGATTTAGAAAAAATAGGGACACTAATATCAACTGTGACATGTGAATAAATTGTTGCATTTTTATCCTTCCAAAAAGAAAAGAAAATTTTCATTCTAAAAGTATGCCACAGTTGCAAAAATGGGGAAGGAAACCTAGGGTTATCACCCAGGAGAACCATATGCTAGGAAAATAATTCTGGGTGAAATGGAAAAAAATCATGAATCCAAACCAAATAATTTTGATCCCTTCTACAAAACCAAAAAATGTGAAGAAAGGACTCGAATTGTCCACGAAAAAGGAAACGGGGATCTGGAATGGCTAAATGGTGAAGGCGGGAGGGTAAAGGTAAGCCTTAGAAAAGGATACACTAGGAAAAGTGTGCTATTTTGTATTCTATGATAGCAAACCAGATAGTGATAAACCACGACCTCCAGGGTGAATGTGAGGACTGTATTTATGCCATTGCTGGTTAAGGATCTAGACCATTGACAAATGAAGTGAAAGCCATCGATAAGCCTGTCGGGGTTGATATCTCAAGATATTTGTCCAAGGATGCCAATGCCAATCCTTCCACCAGGTTTGATGCTTTAAATGCCACTCTTATGGAGCAATTCCAGTGGCAAAGATGAAAGAAGCAGTTCAAAAGTCTGGCAATCTTGGCGAGTCAGACAGAACTAGAATTGTGAATCCTCCCATGTGCGAAGATACATAGTAGACCTAGAGAAAAGGTCTCAAGGGGTCCTTGTGCAATGCTTATGAAAGAAAAGAGCATGAATACCTGGGAGACGAGCTAGTGCAAGGCCTTGAACCTGGATTAAAGGAAACCACCAAAGATTATGTTGATTAAAAGAAAGTCCATCTCAAAATCTAACTCCATCCTAGCCAAGCCATGGTTTGACTTCTTCTCAAGCTCTCCAAATTCTTTAATAAATAAATGAACCCTGTATTTTCACTGGTTCTTGCATGAGCTAAAGGGTTTAAAACCCAATGCCTTTCCAAGTTGGCCGATGCAAAGGATACCCAGAAGAGATGCAATTTTGAAGCAAAACTTTCCATGCTTCATTTCTTGAGACTAAACGAACAATCTATTTGACACATAGGGCTTGTCTTTTCTTCTGGGTAGAAATGAGACCAAGGATGCTAGAGTTCTTAGGAAGGGAACAATAGCCCAAAGGAACTCTGTGAAAACCATATTTCTCTATATTTGAGGCCCATAGAAAATCACGCAACAACTTCTCAAGCTTTTTGTACATGAATATTTGGATGGCCCCCAACATGAAGAATAATAAACATGTATTTTGCAAGCACGTTGGAACAAATTTGAAATTTCCCAATAAGGGAAAGCGGCTTGGTCAACCAGTAAGCCATTTTTATCTCAATCTTTGAGAGAACTACATTCCAAAGCTCTAGAGCAGATCCATGAAAATAAAATGGGATTCCTAAAAAGAGAAAGACCTAGCCATATTTAATCCACTTACAGTCATACTGAAGAATCCATTGTGGTGTTGGAAGAAATGAATAACACGAACAAAGGTTTTTATGCCATTGAATGGTAGAACTAGAAGCCAAGCAAAAGGTTTCTAAGCATTGGAGTGCATTTTGGATATTCTCTCGATCCTCAAGGATGGTGCGGAAATAATCATCTGTAAAATTCCTATTCACAAGTTGGGAAGTGGAATGGGGAAGGGAAATACCTCTAACCCAACCTACAAAAATAGAAAAGGCAAGCAAATAGTCAAAGCCTTCAGCCACCAGGACATACAAGGATGGAGCCAAAGGACAACCTTGATGGATGGACTTGTGCAAGTTGAAAGTATGAGATTGATGGCCATTAATAGTAATGAAAGAAGAGGCATCTACAAAGAAAATTTGGATAGAGAGCACAAAATGAGGGTCAAACCCAAGGGCTTTTAACATGGGGAGAATGAAAGACCACTCTATACAGTCAAAGGCTTTAAAAAAATCATTTTTTAGGAAAATTACATTTTGGTTGGACTGAAGGGCCCATTCTATACCCTCCTAGATAGCTATGATATTATCTAAAATAAATCTAGATTGAATGAAGCTAGTCTTCTCAAGACGCACAATCTGGGGAAGAAGATGACAATTTTTTAAAGCAAGGGCCTTAGAAATTATTTATATGATACATTAAGCAAAGTGATCAGCCATCAATTATAGATGTCTTTGGGATCTCCACTTTTAGGTATGAATTTTATATTCCCTTTGTTTATTTCTTGGCCTAGAATCCCATTTTGAAAAGCTTCAAGATATACATGATGTACAGGTCTGAACCAACACAATCTCAAAGAGATTTATAAAATTCACATGGGAAGAAATCACAACCAGGGGATTTGTCATCTTCCATGGAAAATGCAGCTTCCTTAAGGTCTTTTATAGACAAAGTCTGATCACAAAAATCCCTTTCACAGGCTGATAAACATGAAGGAACTATAGCAAGACAATCTTCCAGGGATTTTTGGCTAGTAGTTGTAGGTGTTTGTGTAGCGAAAAATTTCAGATAATGGTTAACAAAGGCTTGGAGAATGTATGGAAGTGCAGTAAGAACTGAGCTTCCCTCTCTAATCCTTTTAATACCTGGTAAGGAATTTTGAGGATGTAGACAAGAGAAAAACTCCTTGATAGCTCGATCTCCAACTTTCAACCGGTACATACGTGCCTTGATTTGAGCACCTTTGGCTGCATAGCTGTCAGTAACATGTTTTTGATGACGGAGAGTAGCCACCTTTAATTTTAAATCAATTAAGAAAGGATGAGCTTCCAGGCTCTCTGTAGCGGCACACAATTCCTTGGTGGTCTAAGCATAAGACTAATGATGGATTGTGCTATCTATTTCCCATAAAAATGGAAGAATTTAGTTGTTCGATGAATTGCATTATTCCACCACAAAATCTAACCTGATAGTTGAGTGGGCTTGGGTTGTAAATTCCAAATCTTCTTTATGTGGGCCAAAGTAGGAGGATGACTCAACAATGACATGTTCACAAACAATTGAGACTTAAATGACCGTGGCAAGGTAGCACACCATTTAATTATAAATTTAATAGGAAAGTGGTCTGACAAAGTGATATCATACAAAGGTAGAATTGGAGAAGATTGATTTGTCCCAAAAGAGAAAAAATATTGAGAATTGATCATGGCACAATTGAGACACTTAAAGACTATGTCAAAACCAGCCCAAAAATTGCTCCAAGTATGTCGAACCGCATGCGGAAGGCGACAGTTGGTATTGGGATAAAAAAGGCCTAATTTAATGTGCATGTAAAACCAAGCTTCTCGATTACCGGTTGTCCATCGAAATGCTGAAATGTCATCCTTGTTAGAAGCCACCTAAACCATATTAAAGTCTCCACACAAAACCCAAGTGGCTGCAGGTAATGAATCAACTATCCACCGCCAAAGGTAAGCTCTTTCCACCGCATCATTAGGAGGATAAACATTAATTATTCCAAAAGCATGACATTCTAAAAATACTTCTTTCTATTCCTCTGCCTTTCACTGTTGAAATGCATGTCTTTTTCCATTTGGTACTATAATGTTTTTTTGTCTTAATCTATTTTATTAATAAAAGTGGCCAAGGCCACTAAATTTTTTTATATTATATAATAATACAAAGATACAAAATCCTGATAAACAACATGACGATAGAAAAGTAGTGAATTCCAAACAAGATGTCTAAGAGCCCAAAGTAGAAAAAAACAACATCTTAGTGCCTCGATGAGGAAGAGGCGGTATGTGTGATACCATGAGAAAATGATGAGCCATGAATAATACTCTCAAGATCATCCAATGAAACATTTTAAATTTAAGACAATTGAAATATTATTTTATTTTTAATATAAAACAATTTAAATATTTAAAACAAAATATTAATTTCATCTTAAATAAATGTTTTAAAATGCTATCTTATGTAGTAGCGTCTGATACCATATATGGGAGAGAAAATAAAAAGTTTTGTTGTTTATTACACTCAAGAGAAAGCATGTTCATACAACATCTACAAAGTTTGTGAGAGAGAGTAGTTAGAAATTTCAACAATAACTAAATAGTTACATAAATTGTAATATGCCAACAATAATATCTTATATTCCTTACTTGAGCTATCTTTATTTTAGAAATATAAGAAATAAATAAAAAATTAAGAACATGAAAAAAAATAGATATATAAAAAAAAAATTAATAACTTTAATAAATAGATAAAAGAAATGGGTTCAGCAATTAGTTTTTCAATTAGTGGTGTTGTTGTTGTTGTGTCCACCAAGTTTCAAATCTCCCTTAGGAAATATCATTAACCAACAAATATATAAATAGATATCTTTAATTGTAAAACTTCTCCTCACACCTACAATACACCTTTATAATTTTGAAGATCATACAACTTGTTGTAGTCACTATCCCAAGCCCATTAAAGAATATGGATCCAAAGAACCACTCATCAAAACCTAATTACAACTACAAATAATTTAAAGTTTTTCAATAATACAATTCTTTATTATTCTAAATGTCAATTGATATATTAAAAGTGCACAACCTAAATTATAAATATTTTAAACATTCAAAAGACTTCTTATGAAAAATTCAATTTACAAACACCAATCTCTAACCAATTATAACCAAATAGAATGTAGAAAACATCAATTAACAAGCAAATATGATAATAAGAATATGCTATTAGAATCTCTTTGTTAATGCATTTTGTTATATATATGACTGCTAAGATGCAAAGCTTATTTTTCTAATGCTTTCCCTCTTATTATATTA
This sequence comes from Thuja plicata, assembly GCA_018584345.1. Taxonomy (NCBI): domain Eukaryota; kingdom Viridiplantae; phylum Streptophyta; class Pinopsida; order Cupressales; family Cupressaceae; genus Thuja; species Thuja plicata. Next base: position 496,719 of record MU223689.1, on the reverse strand, counting down.
CTGCATTCAGTTGTGCACAAAATTTATTTTTTCAACATGTCATTTTTATTAAAAATTCAATTATTTATAATATAAAACTATTATATATTCTAAAAAATTTACTATATTATATTTTTAATATATATATATACTATAAATAATTATTACAATTTCTAATATATAATATATAATATAAAATTACTATATCATATATGCTATATTATATAATTTTAGTTTTATATTATATATTATTCTATAATATATAATATAAAACTACTATATCATATATGCTATATTATATAATTTTAGTATTTCACTAACTCTTTATTTATTATTTATTTATTAGTATTTAAATTATAAAGTATTTAAATTATAATATATACAAACATAATTTACTAAATATTATTTTTCAGATTTTATACAAAGTTTCTTATTTAATTTTTAATCTATACTAATTTTACTTTTATTAAATAACTATTAATTAAAATATATATAATATTTATAATAAAATTAAAATTAAATTTACATATATAATTATATCTAATTTAATTACGGCAATGCTTTCCCTCTTATAGAAGTGACTATGCATGGTTTATTTTATTTTCTTGCAATATTTTACGCAATATTTTACAGCAGTTTTCTTTTGTTAAAGTCTTGAAAGTGAAAATCAGCTACAATCTAGGACTCAAGATACAATTTCATGAAGTTCAGTCCCAGTTGTGAACGGTTGTAATTAAAGATCACAATAGATCTCTACTCATCACTATGAATTCCATTCTGTATGAACATGTGCTTGATATTCTTAGAGAAAAGTTATATCTTTCTTATTATAAGTTACAAGCTGATTTTCTATTATTTTACTCAAAGATTGTATGCTGATATGCTTATCTTACAATGCCTTGTTGCAGATATAGTAAAACATAAATGACTCTTTCAAAAGATATTTCTCTTAAAGACATCTCTTTGTACATTCTTTCTCTCATTGATAAAGACATTTTCTGATAATTGAAAAAATGATAATCATAAATGATTAGATGCTAAAATGCCCAAATAACGTAAGACATAAACAACAAAGGAATGACTAGCATTAAATTTGACATTCGTTAATGGAGAATGCCTACCTCTTACAATTAAGAAAAGTTTTGAGCAATAAGGGGAGTCGCATTCAAGAAAGGAAATTTTAATGAAAATAATGGTTCCTGTCAGGTGAGGAACACCCACACTGTTGAAGGCTCAAGTCCCATTAAATAGAAACTCGTGTACAAGAATAGATGATTACCACTACGGTCGTGGCTGATGTATGACCAAGCAAATGTAAACAGCTTTCATCGTCCAGGTTAAAGTAACTCTTAACAAAAGAAATGAAGGTAAACTTTCAGCTTCTTACCTTCTTCCACGTTCAATGCAAAAAAGTAAAATAATTATGTAGCTTTGACGATCACACTAAAAGCACCTATTAATGGTGGAGAGGGGAGAGGGATCTCATTGTAGATATAGTCGCTGACAAAGGGCCTAGGGTTTGAGGGACTCAGAACAGATGACCTCATATCCTTTAATACCATGTAGATTTGACTATCACACCAAAAACCTACGCCAACAAATCACCCATCAGATGAGGAGATTGCAATAGTATAGAAGAGTATATATGATCTCTGAGATGTATAAGGCTCAAACAACAATTGAAATATTTTAATGTCCAACAAATAAAAATGGTGTAAGAAAGAAATGAATAAAAGTTTAGTTTTCAGTCCTTACAGATAATAGAAGATAAAATTTAAACCTATAACACATTATTAGATTTAAAAGAAATTTTAAAAGGTTATATTTCAAGATCAATTTGATTACAAGATGGAATGATACTGCATTATATATATTTATCAATAGAATTTATTTACATTCCAAATAATTAGTTTCTAAAATCTTTGTCCAATAAATATATGTAACTTTTAAATTAGATTAATTTCTAATCAAGTTAGAATTTGAAGGAACCTCAATACTTCGTTAAATTTCTGGTTATGTAGAAAACAGTCATAATATTCTTTTCAGTATACCATATTAGTTATAATTGTTTAATATACTAAATCAGGGATATTTTGTTCTTAAATTCTCTCTTACAATAAGTTAAATTCTCTTACAATAAGTTAAAAGAAGATTCTTTCACTTACAAAAATTGTATCGTTTTTTAAATACTCATAACTTTAACAATTAAAAACTCATTCACTGATTTACAATTAAAGACTTTACTTTCACAATTATACATTCATAAGATTCTTTTCCAGTGGTTGACTACCAGCTGGTGATGTGCCAGTAGCTGCCCGGAAGATGTGCTATTCCCTACGGCCCGTTTGTTTGCTGGAAGATGGCTGGAAGATGAAAACAGGAAGATGTATTTTTGTACGGCCAAATTCCCATTTTGGTCCAAAATGAGAATTTGGCAAATTCCAAAAAAAAGGTGGAATTTGCCAAATTCTCATCTTGGACCAAAATGGGAATTTGGCCGTACAAAAATACATCTTCCCGTTTTCAAATTCCAGCCATCTTCCAGCAAACAAAGGTTTGACTTCTAGAATTCAATTTTGTTTGATTTTCAGGTGATAATAGATTATTAAGATTTTTCTATTTTGATTTTCTGGCGAACAGAGGCTTGCCAACTTCAAAGAACGAAAGATTAGCACTTTCATCTCTCATTAAATTCAGCAGACCATATCATCATACCTTGAAAAAAATATAGTTAATACACATCCGATTATCCTCAGAATTACCCTTTTACATTGTTATTATTATGTTACTTCATATTACCATTTTTAATATGTTTTTAATTGGGATTTTTTTAATGTTTTGTTTTAAGTCTTTTAATTCTTCTCATTAGTTATTGGACTATCATTGTACTTCATTTTTATACAATTATTTCTATCCTTTTTAATAAGATTTTGAGTCCTTTTAAAATTCTATTTATCAAATTATTAATATTTTATCATTTTATCATCTAGACCTCAAATAAACCTTTAATTGGGATAGACGGTATAATTTTTTCATAATCTACTAAATTAGAAATAATTGTTTTTGGGGTAAAAACTGTGTTTGATTTTTTCATTTTACATTTCAGATCACACTCAGTGATTCATCATAAGAAAGAATAAAAGTAAAATTAAAATACAGATATACTCTTTAAAAGATTAACATAATTAAGCTAAATTCAAATCTTTAAAATATATAATTATAATTTCAAACTTTTTTCTTTATTGGTATCTTATTGTATTTGATTTTCCATTTTTTTTTACCAGATTTTCCCAATCAAAAACATGTCATCATCCATATCTTACATTAATCTACAAGATCTAGAATTGTTTGTGGTTTCAAAATACATATATTGAAAAAATAGCATGGTCAATTGTAATATGCAAGAAATAAACTGTTCAATGCAAAATAATTATTAAGTAATGTATTTCAGACATTCATAAATTACCCACTTAGCTCTTACAATTCGTGAAAGTATCCATATGACCCAACTAGACACTTGGTAAATATCTCAGAGGCTTTCCAATCATATGTTGGCCGCTATACTACTGCTGATCTGATTTATTCCTTTCTGCTCCATGGTGATCAAGGCCTTTCTGCTCCATGGTGATCAAGGGTAAATATGGAGTCAATTTTCTACACCAACTGTAGAACTGTCTTCCGTAATTTTCCCAACTTAGGGAATGATCTTATTCTCCCTCAACCTAGCAATCCAGTAAGCAAGAGACATAGCAGTATGCCAAGTACTGATAAATCCATGTTCTCTGCACTTATCACCACTAGCCAACAACTTGAAAGGAACCCTGAACAAGACATCCAAAAGCCACCAATCTGCCAATTCATTCATTCTACTACAATACAGAGAATTACTCTTCACTGTCTCATCCCAAACAGGCCCCTTGTCAGACATGGCCTCCACCAACCTCATGGATTCATCCACCAAATCCCCCCCCTCCAATGTGATCCCAAACTTGTGGGCCAAAACAGGCCAGAGATCTTTCCACGTGGCAGACTGAGCATCTCCATTAATGGCATTAAACACATTGTTGTGAGCAGAAGACTCAGTAGCCGCCCACAACTGCTGCTCAGCAATAAGCCCAGCATCGGAAAAAAATCAAAGGTGGGCTCCTCCCAACAAACCCGGCTTCTCGGAAAAAGAAAAGGCAGCTCCAATGCCTTACTTAGAAAAGGAAAAGATTTTTGGGTTTTATCCGTCTCTGCATTTCTGTTCCAGATCCGGTTGCAGAATTTCCCGAAACTCAACACAGACATCAAAAATAGGCTTTTCCAGATCTGCTACATTCAAAGGTAAATGTTTTATTTCAATTAAGGTTTCAATCAATTCTATTATATACTCTCCATTCATTATTCAAGATTGTAAGGCTTTCTTCTTTCTTTTTGTTTTTGATCGATTGATGCATTTATGCATTAACCATTTGCTTATGGTTGATCAAAGTGGATCTTTCCCTTGTGAAATTTGGGGCTAGGAGGAGAATCTTATCTTCCCCTCAATACCATTTCCAAATCATCATCATATCATACACATTCATCATATATTTTATCCTTTAAATTATTCGTACTTTATAGTTCTATGTATGTATCATTGCCATATTATATCTTTGGCATGTGTTGTATGTATGTATTATTTCCATATTATGTCTTTGTCATGCATTGTATTTATGTATGTGTGTTCATTTTCATATTATATCTTTTCCACGCACTGTATGTATGTATTATTTTCATACTACATCTTTTCATGTGTTGTATGTATGTTCTTTTATATCTTATATCTTTGTCGTGCGTTGTCATGTGTAATGGACCTAATCTTTTCCAAAGCAACTACATTGAAATTTTTTTTCAAACCAAAGTAATAGGCATAATCTACAATTAAAATTATGGCTTTATGTGTTATCTTTGTGGATGTTTGAATTGTTTTACTTCTATTGCATTGTTACACTTACATGTTTAATTACATGGAATTTATTTAAAAGCATTATCTGATCATTGGTTGAATTGGCTCATTACTTATTTACACTGATTCACCCCCCCTCCCCCCAGTGCCTCTATATACTAATAATTGGTATCAGAGCCTAGTTTCGTTGAAGTAGTCGAACAGCTTGGGAGAGGTCCTTAAGGAATACATGGATTTTTATAGAAGGAAACTTGCAGAGGCTAAATATATGATTAAGAAGTTCAAGGGGTAGTCGAATATTTCTAGGGCTAAGAGATAAGAAATGGTTGAACAATTGAGTGAGAGTTAGTTCATTTGTCACAATGCATTCTATGAGCTAAGAAGAGCACTTATGAGTGATTCTAAGGTGATTAGAAGTAATTGATGATTTGAAGTTGTGATTTCATGCTAGAATTTCAAGAAGTGTTAGAAGAACCCATATCAACCAATGAAGCGGTACTTATTTGTTACAAAAGTTGTTTTATGTGTTTCGTGAAGAAAATCATCATAGCCACTCCTATATTGGTTAAAGTTACTAAGGACCGAAGACAAGTATTCAAATTGCATCTATTGAAGGCGGCAGAGAATGATCCCATAGGCACTTTGTCTTATATACCCCATGGTGTGTTATTGAATAAGGATATAAGGTCTTTTATCCATTGTAAGATTGAATATATTGGTTCAAGTGCTATCTTTAATACCTATACTAAACTATGCAATAATTCTAGATTAAAGTTTAAACACAAGCATTTAGAAGACAAGGATTTTTCCTTTATAGTCAACCTACCCAACAATTTCAAACTCAACTAGATTAGATATATGCATATTCATGTTCATGATCAGTTCTTGTGGTTGGATAGACCACACAATCGAACTTCGGTTCGACATGCGCCAGAATGTTCTTGATGCTTTGCAAGAAAAAAAAGGTCTCCCCTAGCATTTATCCGACCAATTGGAGCTGATGGAGCTGAAAATTTTTTCCCATGACAAACAGTTTGAAAGATGCACCATTGAGAAACTTTCAATTGAGCAACAATGCAACTTTTTGCACCAATCGAGATCGGGTCCCCAAATGGAATCTGAGTGGAATCTCCTAAAACTGATCTACATGTTTTTAGGCCTTTCCAAAATGGTCCTTGTGCACTTCACAGATCCCTGATATCTCTCACGAGGTCTGAGATATGTCTCTCCAAAAATCACTTCCCAATTTAGCTTTAGGCACCTTGGGAACACTTCGATATGACATGCATCAAAACATTATTGATGCTTGGAAAGTGAAAAAGGTCTCCCCTAGTGTTTACCTGACCAATTGGAGTTGATGGAGCTAACAGTTTGGTCCCACGATGAACGGTTTGAAAGATGCACCATTGAGCAACTTTCAACTGAGCAACAATACAACTTTTTACATCAACCGAGATCAGGTCACCAAATGGAATCCGATTGGAATATCCCAGAACTAAGCTACATGCTTGTAGGCCTTCCCAATATGGTCCTTGTTCATTTCACATATCTCTCACGAGGTTTGAGATATTGCTCTCAAAAAATCACTGCCCAATTTGGCTTAGTACACCTTGGGAACACTTCGGTCTGATATGCGCCAGAATGTTCTTGATGCTTCACAAGAAAATAAAGGTCTCCCTTATCGTTTACCCGACCAATTGGAGCTGATGGAGGTGACGGTTTGATCCCACAATGAACGATTTGAAAGATGCACCATTGAGCAACTTTAAACTAAGAAATAATGCAACATTTTGCACCAACCGAGATCCGGTTGCCAAATGTAATCCAAGTGGAATCTCCCAGAACTAAGCCACATACTTGTAGACCTTCCCAAGATGGTCCTTGTGCACTTTACATATCTCTAATATATCTCACGAGGTCTGAGATATCGCTCTCCAAAATTTTATGCCCAATTTGGCTTAGTACACCTTGGGAACACTTCGGTCCGACATGCACCAGAACGTTCTTGATGCTATGTGAGAGAAAAAAGGTATCTAATAGCTTTTACCCGACCAACTAGAGCTGATGGAGTTGACAGTTTTCTCCCATGATGAATGGTTTGAAAGATGCACCATTGAGCAACTTTCAACAGAGCAATAATGCAACTTTTTGCAACAACCGAGAACCAGTCACTAAATGTAATCTGAATGGAATCTCTTAGAACTGAGCCACATTCTTGTAGAACTTCCCAAAATGGTCCTTGTCCACTTCACGGATCTCTGATATCTCTCACGAGTTCTGAGATATCGCTCTCCAAAAATTGTTACCCAATTTGGCTTAGTGCACCTTGGGAACACTTCAGTCCAACATGCGCTGAGACATTCTTGATGTTACGCAAGAGGAAAAAAGGTATCCACTAGAGTTTACCCAGCCAACTAGAGCCAATGGAGCTGATGGTTTTCTCCCACGATAAACGGTTTGAAAGATGCGCCATTAAGAAACTTTCAACTGAAATAATGTAAATTTTTGCACCAACCGAGATTGGGTTGCCAAAAGGAATCCAAGTGGAATCTCCCGTAACTAAGCCACATGCTTGTAGGCCTTCCCAAGATGGTCCTTGTACACTTCACAAATCTCTATTATCTCTCACGAGGTCTGAGATATCGTTCTCCAAAAATCACTGCCTAATTTGGCTTAGTGCACCTTGGGAACACTTCGATCCGACATGCGCTAGAACATTCTTGATCCTACGCGAGTGAAAAAAGGTATCCACTAATGTTTACCTAGCCAACCAGAGCTGATGTAGATGAGGGTTTGATCCCATGATGAACAATTTGAAAGATGCACCATTGAGCAATTTTTAATTGAGCAACAATGCAACTTTTTGCACCAACCAAGATCGGTTCGCCAATTGGAATCCAATTGGAATCTCCCATAATTGAGCTACATGCTTGTAGGCCTTCCCAAGATGGTCCTTTTTCACTTCATGGATCTCTGATATCTCTCATGAGGCCCAAATATGGATCTCCAAAAATCACTGTCTGATTTGGCTTGGTGCACCTTGGGAACACTTCAGTCTGACATGCACCGGAACGTTATTCATGCCATGCGAGTGAAAAAAGGTCTCACCTAGCATTTACTCAGCCAACTAGAGCTAATGGAGGTGATGGTTTGATCCCACGATGAACGGTTTGAAAGATGCACCATTGAACAACTTTCAACTGAGTAATAATGCAACTTTTTGCACCAACCTAGATCGAGTCACCAAATGGAATTCGAGTGAAATCTCCCATAACTGAGCTACATGTTTGTAGGCCTTCACAAGATGGTCCTTTTATAATTCATGAATCTCTCTAGTATCTCTCACGAGGTCTAAGATATGGATCTCCAAAAATTGCTGCCCAATTTGGCTTAGTGCACCTTGGGAACACTTTAGTTGGACATGCGTCGGAACATTCTTCATGCTACATGAGAAAAAAAAGGTCTCCCCTAGAGTTTACCTAACCAACTAGAGCTGATGGAGCTGATGGTTTGGTCCCACAATGAACGGTTTGCAAGATGTGCTATTGAGAAACTTTCAACTGAGCAACAATGCAACTTTTTTCACCAGCCGAGATCGGGTTGCCAAATGGAATCTAAGTGGAATCTCCAAGGACTGAGCTATTTTCTTGTAGGCCTTCCCAAAATGGTCCTTGTTCACTTTACGGACTCTGATATCTCTCACGAGGTTTGAGATATGGATCTCCAAAAATCATTGCCCAATTTGGCTTAGTGCACCTTGGGAACACTTCAGTCCGATATGCGTCTGAATGTTCTTGATGCTATGTTAGTGAAGAAAGGTCTCTCCTAGTGTTTACCTAGGAAAATGGAGCCGATGGACCTGATGGTTTTGTCCCATGATGAAGGGTTCTTGATGCTCTTGAATTGTTAGTGGTATGTGATTGGCAGAGAAGCATAGACTAGATGCTCAATTCACCATAAATTTTGATGGGTATTGTTTCAAGCCCCAAAAATGAAGAAATTATGTTCTCTCATGTGCCCCAAGGTTTCCCAGGTGTTATATTGGTGGATTTCAAGGTTTGAAAGGTACTTCCTTCATTAAGTGCCCTAATTAGCCCTTCCAAGCCAAAGTGAGGGTTCCTAAGTTAGAGGAGTTGTCCAAGGTTTCAAGACTTGTTCTTTTGGTAAAAGTGTTTCCCCAACTAGCACTCTTTGATCATATAATTAATTTCCAAGGACCTTTGGGAGATTTTGAAGTAAAACCAGAAAAGGTATTCTATACAAAGGAATTTTTCCTATAATTCTGTGAGTTTTTGCAATTGTACAGATCTATATGAAGTAATGAGGGATTGAGACAAATTGGAGAAGTTGAGGATTGTAAATATATTTAATTTGCAACTATTTTGGGCTCCTGAAGAGTTTTTTTAAGAAATTTATCTATTTTTCTCTCAGCAGGGGTCCCAAACCCTAAGCAACCTAGGGTTTCTTAGAGAAATGTCGATTTATCATCTTGCCACCATCATAAAAATATAATTATTAGTGAGATGAGACTTTGGAATGTTTATTTTATTATTATGCAAGTGATTTTCAGGTCAAAGTGTGCCTTGAAGGATTTTGAGCAAATCCAGGTAGACATCTCTATGTGGCTACCTATGCACAATCGAGAAGATTGAAGGGATGGAGCACTTTGGGGTGGAATAAAGGCTTGATGGATTTTATTTGGAAGTTTCTAAACCTATCCTAACCATGTGTATAGGTGAGAGGATTCTGTACTATAGAATCAGAGCACTTCCTTTGTAAATGTGTCCAATTAGGTCTAGTAGGCCTAGCGAAGAATCTGAGGGTAGGTACTCTATATTTCATGATCAAACCTAATGCTTTGAAATTTTTTATGTTGGCTATAAAGGGTATCCAAAATAGTGAGAAAAAAAATCAGAACTTGTTTTTGTCTGAAGTTATAGTCAGAACTCCCTCTGATAAGGGCTACAAGGTTTAGGACCCCTTAAAGAAGAAACTACCCTCTAGAACCCTAATAGGAAGGGATGGGATATTGAATCATGTTCCCTAGGATAAAAATTGATAATATGTATGATGTTTTTACCCCATCCAGTCAGTAAGACAATTTTTCATATCTTTGGCACAATTGCCCTCTAGGGTCACTAGGTGTCAAATTAATGAACCATTTAAGTAGATTTATTAATGCAAGGAATTGACATATTGAAAGCTTACTAGTTGAGTTTGTTGTTCATATGAATTCTATTATGGTTGTATGTTTGACTATGTAGCCCATGACAAAGGTACTCGTTTATGTGGTTTTGGAATACTTTCTGAAACAAAATCTCATATTCAAATCATTTTTCCCTTTTATGTCATTAGGAGTTAATTATTTATTAATTTATTCTCAGTGAGATTCAAAGATAAATGGGATTATGCATTGTAATCAAATAAATATGAACACCACAAAGTTATAGGTCTACAAAGTATAGTTTGTTGGAAGTCTATTGTATGTGCAGATCTGTTGGGGCTGACATTAATGTTGGAATTATCAAACTCATTTTCAAGGAAGCGTATAAAACACTTATTAAAGACATCTTATATACCACATTCAACAAAGCCTTAAGAAAAAAAATTTCAAATATTTGCATTCTTGCATGTATTTCATCATTATACAAGTTTGACTGTACACACCACCTTTCGTACAAATTCATTGTATATCATTGGTAGAACATATTATAAATAAATATATCAATGTTATCAAAAGTATGGGATATAGAATTACTCAAAATCTTAGATACACAACTATATATCAAAATTTTAAGTATCATTTCTGCTCCTAAAGTGTATAAGTTTAACACATGGTACTCAATGACATCTACATTCCAATCCCTGCATTCGAAAGGCACAAGAAAACAATAAGTTTATAGGTTGACACAAAGATTATGAATGTATAAGTAACTAAATGAAGCAAAGAACATGACTAGCCAATGCATAGTGAAGTTTACCGTCATAAAAGATGGGCTAATCAAATACATACCTCTCTCTCTCTCCCCCGTAGGTATTATTGTTATAATATAAATATTTAATATTAATATTATATTATTATACAATAGAGAAATAAATAATAATAATAATAATATAATACTAATTTATATAATACAATGCTAATATAAATAATTATATAATACTAATGCTATTACCATCTAATATTAATATTTAAAAAAAAAAAGAAATTTATAATATATAATCTAAAAATCTAAAATCATAAAATTGAGAAAAACTAAAATCATAAAATTGAAAAGAGCACTGAAATTGAAATGTTGAATTTGGGTGGGACTTATCGCATATCTGATATTATCAGATATGCAAAATTATCGGATATCCGATAATATTGGATATATGATATTATTTTGGATATCTGATTAGGCTTGGTATTTCCTTTGGATTTTGGCTTTGCAATGCCAAACGTGGATGGTCAACCTAAAAGACGTGTTCACCATATTTCCTCTGATCTCCTGATTTTGACCATGTGGCTGACGACCTTTTTTCACCTAAAATTGATGAAACAAAAAGGGATTCTTAAAGATATTATCAGCTTTCCATCAATATAATTGTTGTCAAATTTTGAGTTCAGTAAGTAATTATTACTTATTTTCTAATTGAGTTATCTCTAAAGTTCTAATTGATAGACTGATTGAAAAACAACTATAACTTTCAAACGGTTTAACCTTTTTGAAATCTGAAACATGCGTCACATTCTATGCTTCGCCTACTATAAGAAAAAAAAAGTTTGCAATTTTGTAAAGTTTAGAAAATTAGTTAAGGTGGTCAGACATGATTTTTTTTATTTTGAATAAGTTGTAGTAGAAAATTCATAATTAATTATTTATTTGGTAAAAAATTACACAAAAATATTCTTCACATCCGGGCATGAGTCTACTACTTATATCTAGAATCTTGTGAAAATATATCATCATTTGATTGTGCTTAAGGTGGTCAGACATACACGTGTACTTTTTATCTTTTTCTTGAAATTTTCGTACTACTGCATTGAAATATAAAATATTGAACAATTAGATTAATTTTTTTTTCAGACAAGGGCTAGTAGTTTAGAAACTACATTCAATTTTCTATAGATTCTCTTCTTACAACTTTCTCACATAAGGTTGATAAGATGTTCAACTTCTTACGTCAAGTTGACAAACCATAAGGACATCATGTTATAAGAAAGTGCACAAGGGATATCAAATCTATTGGAAAGGAAGAGAAAAAGAGGAAGGAGGATGAAGTATACACACCTTACTCATTGTTAGGTAAGGGTATATTTGACAAAGGATGATACATTATGTCCCCTAAGTAAAATTTCATTTATAATAGACATGCACTTTCAAGTGAGCATAAGGTTGCAACATATACTTATTATGATAGTAAATTTATTTCAAGATTTTTTTAAAATGATTTGATTTAAAATATTATTTTTATTAGTAAACTAGAAAATTAGAAAGGACAACTTTATAATGATAGTTTAGATATAGATTCTTTCAAGATGAAAAATAAAAATAACTGAAGATAAGTTCTTTTAAATTTAATGAATGATAAGGAACATAACTTCAATAGTTACATGAAGATTAAATAACAATTCTTGCATCCAAATCTGAGTGACACTCTTGCTGCAAATCTAGGTGATGCTCCCATTGTAAACCATGAGAATACTACTATGTTTCCTACGAGTGTAGCCAAATCTGGCCATGTGGAAATTTATTTGCCTACTACTCCTACTTTGCTCCAAGATTCAACTGACAATGTATAACTTGCTCAACACTCCAACCATTGTGCTGACAATTGCCCAAATGGAGTTTCATTACCTTCTCCCCCTTTTGGTGAGGATCATAAGGACAAAATCGTGTGGATAGTTGTCCAACAACGCTGAAAAAATAGCTCCTCAAGCTCACATTCTTCTCTACATGTGGTGAGTGAGCCACCTTCCCACTCTTGAGGAGGGATACTAGCCTTGATGCTAGTGTGTTGTTTATTTGTTGTATTTTGTTTCTTTAACAACACCTCCGTTCGTGGGCTATTAATAAGTCATTGATGACTTCTACTTGTAAAATCCAACACCCCTATTTTTGTGTTGTTGTTCTCTTTAACGCCTTCATGTTGTGGTTGTGTAAGAATTACCCCCCTTGTTAGGCTACATATTTTAATAAAAAATAATTCCTACATAAAATTTAGTCATCATAGATTATAAATTTTTTTCTTATTGTATGATAACTATCTTGGGTTTTGAATAGTCATAAAATTCTATGTAAATGTTGAACTTTTATCTCTCAAGAGAAATCTTGAGAAACTTAGGGATGATCAATTTTAAGCTTTAAATTTTTTAATTGGGGATGAGGTCCCCTATTGTTGGCCTCACGGCTTCATAAATCTATATCAAAAGTGTTTCATGTGGGGCCAAAATGTGTGTCATGCCAATGTCACCAATCAGATTAGAAAATTACCATATATATATATATATATA
>MU223689.1:456470-472446 GCA_018584345.1 Thuja plicata | reverse complement strand
CTATATGAAAGGTCACTCATGTGGCAATAATCCATCCTTTTAATTAAATAATTCATGCTTTTTTGTCTCAATCTCAATTCTTGGAAATGAAGAGGCAACCGTTTCTTTTCAAGAAACTCTTCACCCTTTTTCCATGGCTTTTCTATAAATTGGACCCCTTTTTCTTCATTAGGGAGGATGATTTTTGAGAGCATCAAATCTATACCAAAATTTGCATTGATTATTACATGCTTTTGAGTTTAAATTGCATAATTAGATTCATTTCAATTTGGATTAGTAATGATATGTTGATTTTATTTGCAATTCATTTACATATCTAACATCTCAATTTCATCTTTCAAGCTTTCTAGTTTAAATGCAATTTCAATTCTAGTTTAAATGCAATTTCAATTCTAAGATTAAGAGCATTTCAAGTTTTCATAGATTGATTGCATTTCATTTCATAGAGTAGTTGCAATTTCAATTCCATAGATTAATGGCAATTCCATTTTCTCTCATGCTTTAGAAATCCTCCATGTTAACAATGGTCAGGTTGTTGGCTCTCGTTTTGAGAGTAAATTCGACATCCACAACCAATTAGGAGGCAGCAAGTCGCTTCAATCAAATTTGTAGGATGAACAATTCATGTTTGTCTTTGTGAATTGAACGATTGAGTAAGGACTATGCTGAGTTTGTGCCTGACTTAGAGGTCACATTCAAGCACACACACAAATAATTTAGAAACTTTTAATAATACAATATTTGACTATTCAAAATGTCAATTTATATATTAAAAGTGCACAACCTAAATTGCAAATATGTTAAACATTCAAGAGGCTGCTTAATATATATTTAATTTCCAAACACCATTCTCTTACCAAATACCAAATAGAATGTAGAAAAAATCAATTAACAAACTTGTTGTCAACCATGGGCCACCAACGTAACTTAAGAAATCTCAATAACATTTTTATCCTCCCCATGCTCTATCCCTTGTTCCTCAAGTTTTAAAACCCTTTTTCCTTATTCTTGAACATGTTATTAGAATTTTGTTGTTATTGTATTTTGTTATATATATGACTGTTCAATTGTGTGGTTATTAAGTCAAACTCATTGACCATTTTTTATGAGTAGTGCTTCACAAGAACCCATCTCTCATGAGAACGAATGCAACACTTAGCACTCATTTCACCTTGAGTGCTAAGTGTTGTATTCATTCTCACGAGAGATGGGTTCTTGTGAGCCACTACTCATGAAATATGGGTCAATGAGTTTGACTAAAAAACTACACAATTGAATCTTGATAGCAATATCACAATTTGACTTGTTGTAGAAAACAACTCCTACTTATCAATATATATGATTGCTAAGATGCAAAGATTATTTTTCTAATGCTTTCCCTCTTATAGAAGTGATTATGCATGGTCTATTCTCTTGCAATATTATATAGCAGTCCTCTTTTGTTAAAATCTTGAAAGAGAATTCAACTACAATCTGGAACTCAAGATACAATTTAATGAGCTTCACTCCCAGTTAGTAGTTGTTGCTAAAGATCACAATGGTTCTCTACTCACCACTATGAATTCCATTCCATACGAGGATGTGCTTGATACTCTTGGAGAAAAGTTATATCTTTCTTATTGTAAATTGCAAGCTGATTTTCTATTCTTTTCCTCAAAGGTTGTATGTTGATATGCTCATCTTGCAATGTCTTTTTGCAGATATAGTCAAATACAAACTTTTCCAAATTGTTTCTCTTAAGAACATCTCTTTTGTACATTCTTTCTTTTATTAATAAATATATTTTTCAACAATTAAAAAAATGATAATTATAAAATGACCAAATAACCTAAGACATAAACCAAAAAGGAATGACTGGCATTAAATTTCACATTCGCTGATGGAGAATGCCTACCTCTTACAATTTAGAAAAGTTTCAAGCAATAAGGGAGTTGCATTCATGAAAGAAAATTCTATGGTACTTGTCGAGTGAGGAGTGACCCGACTTAAACATCACACACTAAAGTTGACTTAGTGTGTGTTGTCATATGTTGGTCCCTCTATACATTCTCCTTCCGTTTCATTTTTCTTTCCGTTGTTGGAATTGTACATTTGATGAAATTGTAAGCATGTTTGTTGCTTGCTTGAATGGTGGGTATTGTCAGAATCAAATACTGTCCACTCAATAAAAAGATTGCAATGACAAATTTTAACAAGCACCCCTTTCTCCCATTTTGATATACTTGTATAATTTTCTTTAACATAAGATGTCATATAATATAAATATCTTATTATAATATTATAATACAATATTAACATTTAAATATAACACAAGTATAAATATTGTTTATATATATAATATAATTAAATTAAACATTTCAACTTGATAAAAATCATATTATAAGATAAAATAATTTCAGCACACACTAAGTCAAGCTGAATATGTGACATTTAAGCGGGGGAACACCCTGAAGGCTCAAATCTCATTAAATAGAAACTCGTGTACAAGAATATATGATTACTACTACTGTCGTGGCTGATCCATGACCAAGCATATGTAAACAATTTTCTATCATGAAGGTCAAAAGTAATTATGAACACAGAAATGAAGGTAAACTTTCAGCTTCTTGCATTCCACATTCAACGTAAAATAATCACCCATCAGAAAGGGGAAATTGGCATAGCATAGAAGAGTGTGATCTGTGAGATGTATAAGGCTCAAACAACATTTGGAGAATGTTAAATGCCCAACAAATAAAAATAGTGTAAGAAAGGAATGAATCAAAGCTTAGTTTCCAGTCCTTGTATATAACAGAGGACAATATGAAATCTATAACACATAATCAGACTCAGAAGAGATCTCAAAAAGTTATATTTTGGGGTCAGTTGGATTGAAAGTTGTAATTGAATTTACATTCCAAAATAGTCGACTTCTAGAATATTAGTCAATAAATACATCAACTTTTAAATTAGATCAAATGGAGGAACCATCAATACTTTGTTTAATCTCTGGTTATATAGAAATCAGTCATATTCTTTTCAGTATATCATATTAGTTATATTTGTTTAATGTACTAAATCATGGATATTTTGTTCTCAAATTTTCTCTTACGATAAGATTAAAGAAGATTCTTTTACTTCAAATTTTTGTATCATTTTTTAGATACTCATGTTTAACAATTAAAAACTCATTCAGTGATTTACAATTAAAGACTTTGCAGTGGTCAACTACCAGCTGGTGATGTGCAAGTAGCTGCCCGCAAGATATGCTCTGCCCTTTCCTTTATATGTTTGACTTCTAGAATTCAATTTTATTTGATTTACACGTGATAATTGATTAGTAAGATTTTTTTATTTTGGTTTCACCAACTTCAAAGAAAGAAAGATTACCCACTCAGCTTTTACAATTTCGAAGATTATACATGGTAAATATTTTAACATAAATTTTATTAGAAAGTTTCTGTAATTATTCGTTTTGATTTTGATTTTCATGGTAATTATTTGTATTTCTTATAGGAGACACCCAACTACAAATGAAGCATAGATATCTTAACATGATTAATTGTAATATTCAAAACATTAATTGTTCCATACAAAATCAAGTCAAACATTCACAAAGTACCCACTTAGCTCTTACAATTTGGAAAAGTATCCATACCACCAAACCACACGCATGGTAAATATTTCAGACTACGCTTACCAAAAATCTTGTTTTTATTTTGGTTTTCAGGCTAACAGAGGGTTGTCAATTTCAAAGAAAGAAAGATTACCAACAATTCAGGAGACTACACACATGGTAAATATGTTACACAAATTTAATTAGAAAGTCTCTGTAATTATCGGTTTTAATTTTGATTTTTCATGGTAACTATTTGTATTCCTTATGAGACGACACACACAATTTGTAGGCATACATACCTTAACATGAATTGTTCCATGCAAAATATTTTTTATTTTTTATATTGGCGAACAAAGGGTGGGTTGCCAACTTCAAAGAAAGAAAGATTACCCACTCGGCTCTTACAATTAGGGAGACTACACAAATGATAAATATGTTACATAAATTTAATTAGAAAGTCTCTGTAATTATCGATTTTGATTTTGATTTTTATGGTAACTATTTGTATTCCTTATGAGACACACACAATTTGTAAGCTTGCCAAAAATCTTATTTTTTATATTGACGAACAAAGGGTGGGTTGCCAACTTCAAAGAAAGAAAGATTACCCACTCAGCTCTTACAATTCGGAGACTACACAAATGATAAATATTTTACATAAATTTTGTTAGAAAGTTTCTATAATTATCATTTTTATTTTGATTTTCATGATAACTATTTGTATTTCTTGTGAAAGACACCCAATTTGTAGGCATAGATACCTTAACATGATTAATTGTAATATTCAAAACATGAATTGTTCCATGTAAAATAATTCCAAAGTCAAGTCAAACATTCACAAATTACCCACTTAGCTCTTACAATTCAAAAAGTATCCATACGACCAAACCACACACATGGTAAACATCTCAGAAGCTTTCCAATAACATGTTGTGGCCGCTGTGCTACTGCTGATCTTATATAGTCCTTTCTCCTGTATGGAGGAGGAAAGAATGAAGTCAATTTTCTACACCAACTATAGAACTGTCAACCTTAATTATCCCAACTTAGGGAATGATCTTATTCTCCCTCAACCTATCAATCCAGTAAGCAAGAGACATAGCAGTATCACATGTATTGACAAATCCATATTCTCTGCACTTATCACCACTAGCCAACAACTTGAAAGGAACCCTGAACAAGACATCCAAAAGCCACCAATCTGCCAATTCATTCATTCTACTACAATACAGAGAATTACTCTTCACTATCTCATCCCAAACAGGCCCCTTGTCAGACATGGCCTCCACCAACCTCATGGATTCATCCACCAAATCCCCCCCCTCCAATGTGATCCCAAACTTGTGGGCCAAAACAGGCCATAGATCTTTCCACGTGGCAGACTGAGCATCTCCATTAATGGCATTAAACACATTGTTGTGAGCAGAAGGCTCAGTAGCCGCCCACAACTGCTGCTCTGCAATAAGCCCAGCATCGGAAAAATCAATGGTGGGCTCCTCCCAACAAACCCGGCTTCCCGGAAAAAGAAAAGGCAGCTCCAATGCCTTACAAATCAATGCATACACGCAGAGACTTCCGAGCACATTATACAAAGATCTCGCAGATTGGCCGAGAATGATCCCCGGCCGATGCACAGACCAAGTCATCAAAACCTCTCTTTTCCGACCCACAACATCGAACAAAACATCCTCTAAACCATAGTAGAAATTGTAGGAATTGGGTTTCCTGGGAGAATCTTCAGTGAAGGGAAAATGGGTGCCACTGTAATGTTTCGTGCCTGTCTGGAGGCAGATGTGCTTCACTCCTTTGGCAGCTGGCAGCAAAGCATCAAGTGCATTTGAAAACATGTTTCGGTTCTCTGTGTAGGTCTCCAAGGACTCGGGACTCGTGTGGGCAGCCCAGGTGAGCCAAAACACGTGGCTGACGTCTGTGAGAGGAGAAAGTTTCATTAGGGTTTGCTCCCTGTCTCTCAAATCGCAGGCTATCAACTCCATCTTGTCACTTTGTGTTTTAGGGTTTGGGCAGGCTACCAACTCCATCTTGTCACTTTGTGTTTTAGGGTTTGGGGAGATGAAAAGACCTTTCTCTGGAGAACGAGCAACTCCATAGACTTTCCAATTGGCTTTGAGAAGGATCTGTGCGAGTGCATTTCCAACAAGGCCTGTTATACCAGCAATCAGAGCCACAGGCTTCTCTTCCATTGTCATTTTCTTGTATGACCGAGTGGCTTGCAATGATTTGGTTCCATTTGGCCATTTTTAAAGCCCTGGGCAATGGCAACCAAGCTGATTCATGTGATTGTGGGTTGGAATGGGCTGGAAACATTGATGGAATTGTTTACTCTTGTTCTCCTGCTTTCTAGCAGCTGACATTTCTTAGTCGTCAAGAAACAACCAGGAATTGTGTGAACTAGTTGCCATGATGATATCTAGAAGAATATTTTTCCTAGATTTATTAATGGGTGTCATGCACATCTTAAGAAAAAGGACAACAAAAAGGAATGGCATCACCTTTCAAATCTTAGATAAGGTGAAATCTCAAATCAAAACATTAAAATATGGTTGGATGTTTTTTAATTCTAGATACTGTATTAAAGAAAACGAAAAGGAATGGTATCACATTGCTGATTAGATATGGAGAAATTATGAATCGAAACAAAAATAAAGTAAATTAAGTGGTTATTTTATTAAATAGGATTTATAAATTTAGGAGGGAGAGATATTAGATTTCTCCTAGTCATTAGAAGGTTCTAGTTATTATAAATTGATTCTCAATTTATAATTATATCTTTATGAGTATCTTATTTATGCTTTTGTAGGTGAGTTCCATTTTTGATGGGAGAAACGGTCAAATCTAAAAGAATTTGGTCATTGTTTGACTATCTAGAAGCACCCCTATTATGACCAAAGGAAAATTGAATTTGCAAAGATTAACCATGACCATTATGACCCCTTACTCTATATTGAGGTGGTAAAGAATCATGGGAAACATCTCTATGACAACTGGAGTATGTCCATACTAACACATTGAAGAAGGGGCTAACTCTTGTAAGAGGGAGAGGTTGGCGAAACTCTAGCAAGTAGATAAGGTGCATTACTATAGAGGTCAAAAAGTACATAGTGATTAACAACTCTATTAGCTTGCACTTGTATTTACTTAAGAAAATTAGACAAAATAATAGGCTGGTATAAAAGAAGTGAATACTATTAGTTTTGTAATGTTTCTTAATATTAAGCTTAGATAGCAAATGCACATAAATTCAAAAAAATAATGCTCAATAATTTTTAAGAGGAAACCCAACGTAAAAGCTTAGAGGAAGGATCTATACAAATATAAATAATTATTAAAAAAAATAACAATAATTTATAGTATGAAATAATTTGTACTCATGATACAATATATTCAATGTGTATGATTTTAAGACACATAAATGTAACATTAAAATTTGCATATACATGATAATTTTCATTTAGTTTTAGGTGTGCTGTAATGTAATGATTTACTATCGTTACATATTTGTGCTAAGTATTTTACATTCTTCAAACCTTTATCCATCTTCATTTACACATACTTGCATACATTCAACCTTATCCTATACCTATTTGTAACTATTCTTTCACATTCACCATTATTGGCCTCTTATTACATCTATTAATGCATACATACCTGCACATTCATTCTCCACCTTTATATTTGATTCTTCTTATACTATGTCAATCCCACCTAGAGATTAGGATTGCCCGGACATTTAAAATCTTAAAAATTTAAAGTTCCAATTCCCACCCACTTCCACTAGCCATTAAGGGCCCATTTGTTTCCTGTAATATGACAGGAATTGTCATTAGCTAATTTTGGATAATGCCAAATTCCATGTTTGGGTCCTTGGAAAAAAATGCAATTAGAATTCTGAAATTCTCATTTTGCCCCCAAAATGGGAATATCATCTTCCACCTAAATAGGTGGAATTGGAATTTCAAATTCCAATTCCAATTTTAACAAAAGCAAATTTAATATTTCGTGGGATCCGTGACTATAAGATGTATATTATATTGCTATAAGGATGTATATATATACATGTGTGTATATACACATGTGCACACATACACACACACACAGATATATATATACACATATGTATGGTGTGTGTATATGTGTGCATACACACATGTGTATATGTCTATATATACACACATGTATGGTGTGTGTATATGTGTATATATATACACATCTGTATATGTGTGTGTATATACATAAATGTGTGTATGTGTGTATATATATACACATGTGTGTGTATGTGTATACATAGATACACACTTGTATGTGTATATATATGGTGTGTATAAGTGTGTATATGTGTGTATATATACACATGTGTGTATGTGTGTATATATACACATGTGTGTGTATGTGTATACATAGATACACATGTGTATGTGTATATACACACATGTGTGTATATGTGTATATATATGCACATGTATATACATACACATGTATGTATATATATATATATATATATATATATATATATATATATATACACACACACACACACACACACACACACACACACACCATATTCAAAGAAATTAAAAAATAAAGAATTAAAATTCCTTATGCATCTTCTCATTCATCTTCTGGGTGAACCAAACGGGTCAGTCCATATTCCGGATTTCATTTTGAGAATAAGCATCTTCCTGAATATGCAACATCTTCCTGAATTGACCATATCCATGATATGGTATTCCAGTACCCAAACGGGCCCTAAGAGTCATGTTGACATATGTTAGAATGATTCTTTGTTATGTCTTGGTACTTGAAGGGACTCACTTGTGCAACTAAGACACACTTGACAGCTTATCATGGAGGAATCACAAAGAGAAATCATTGTACAAACATTTCAATTCATAGAACCAAAACGAATTTAAAGAATCTACATCAAAATCACCCAGGGCATGTACACGTTTGCAAACGTTGTTTGTGGACATTTTCCTAAGGCCATACTGTTTTATATCAAGGGGCGATTAAGGAGATATTCTTCCTCACAACATGTGATAGCTGCTCAAAACTATTTTTTAATATGGATAATCTTGATGCAACATTAGATATTAGGAATCGAGTTGATAAAAAATATATAAATCCATAGTTAGCTATATCAATACCATAAATTATAAACCATCCTTCGGAATTTCATCATTCGTAAGTTTCTCAAGATTGCTCTTAAGAGATGTAGATTGAACCTACGTAGAATTTTATGACTTAAAACCCAAGATAGTGATCAAACTACAAGAATTGAATTTCTAATCTATGATGACTAAAGTTGACATATGAAATTATTATTTATTCTTCATCATGTACTTATTGAAGTTATGTTCTTTGTCCTTCATTTAATTGAAAATAATTTATCTTTTTTTTTTTCCAAAATTTTATCTTAAAATAATCTATATTTAAACTTTTAATAAGAAATTGTAATTTCTAATTCATTAATAAAATGAATATCAATTAAATATTTTTTAGAAAATATCAAAAGAAATTAGTTATCACAGTAAATAAATAATGTATTATGATTCATTACACTTACTATTTTTTGAGTTTGATTAATTATTCTTGTATTGATTGATTAATCTTTTTCCAAACACTTAGATTATTTTAGATTCTTCCACACTAGGACCTAGTTCTTTTTCCCTAATTCCCACTCTTGTAGCACATCATAATATTCCAACATATACCTTTGTAGTATTTTTAGGAAAATATAATCATATATGTATGTTTATTTAATTAACAATGGTAATATAATCTTACATTATACACAAGTATGTTAAAATATACATTGCATCTAACATAAGTAAATAGAGGACATTTAATTTTATCATACAACTATAAGTAGATTGGGAATTAGGGATGTTACATCCTTTCACCCAAGAAGTAATGTCAACCTTGATATCATTTACATTTGTAGTGTCCTAAATTGTAAGCACTTACAATTTTGGTCCTTACCTAGGACCTATTTTAATATCCAATGTTTCCATGCATGTTATGCTTGTTCTTGCCTTGATTTTGTGCACATTTCTAGAGTTCTCATTTTAAAATTGATCACTGACCTAAATTTGAGTCCCTTTTGTTAGTGTTAATACATTTTTCACCATACATGTTCACCACCAATTCATTCTAGTAACTGGTAACTACATGTTCGATTCTTCAATGATATGTGGTATACTCTTATTTATACCTTTTTTTTACATCAATCATATTATCACTATAACAAATCCCCATGATTATCTCCCTTTTCTGCTCCATTTTTTCTTCCATGCACTATTTTCATATATTTTTCCTCCATTTTTTTGAAATGTCAATGCTATTTATTGGGTCGACACTATGTGTGCTATAACTTACGCCTAGCAGAAGAGCTCGATGCTAAGTTAGGTGCTTTGTAAGTGGCACCTACTTTAACGAATAAATGAATGCCTATTAAATGATTAGGCACAATTTTAAAGTGTCCATTTGTCAGCCCATCATATTTGATTTTCCTGGTGTGTTTGTGGTTAGGATATCTTTTGATTTAATGTCCTAGCCTAACACTTTATTGTTTTCCCCTTGCTTTTTGTACGTTCTTTAAATATGTTTATCACACCCTTGTGGACATTGCGAGGTGACAACTGTGTTGCATCCTTGAGATGAGAGCTAGTGGTTGCAAGGCTACGTGGGCAGTGATACAAGTGTTGCGGCACCCTCACAACTTGATTAGACATGTAATACCTTTAGCCCGCGGGGAAGCAATGGTGGGCCGTGTGTCAATAATTGAAGGTAAACAAAATTTTATTATTGCATCCTCGCAAAAAAATTAAGACCGTCAGTTGGACCTGCAACCCTACAAGTGGATGTTTGTCGCATCCTCATGGCAGTTAGTGTGGAAATATTTAAAGGTCGCAAGGTTGCGAGGAAGAATAAGATGTTATGGTGGTCCCTTGTCATGGCCTCACGACTTATTATGTGGGACCCATATTTGGCCCACAAAATAACAATAGTGTTCTAAATCGTAGGATGTGAAGGAAGTCTAAGAATTGTAATTGCAAATTAGTGGAAATGATAATTAAAAGGTGGTAATCGCCAATTGAGGTCCAATTTTGAGAAATGAGGAGAGTCATAATTTTGCATGAAGGAATTAAATGTGATAAGATGTGGTATTTATATGAGAAATAATGTTTAATTATTTTCATTCGAAGCTAAAGGAATGATAAGAAGAGATATACGACTCTGTGACAAAGACAAACCAAATTTTGCAAGAAAAGATTGTAAGTCTGAGCTAGATCTTAGTTTCTTAAAGACGCCTAAGAAAAAGGAAACAACAAAAAGCTCAAAAAATAAAGTTAGGGAACCAGAACCTGTCAAAAGACCATTACAAAAGGTCATGCTAGATGCATTACCAGGTTCCGAGGACATAGATGCAAAGAATGTTTTTACTGATAAATTTGGTGCTTGTAGAGATGCTAAAAATACCATAAATGGAAAAAAAATTGTTCTGGTTCTTCTATAATAAAAATGATAGGAAAGTCCTTGTGTGTAACCTATGGAATCTAGACTTGGCCAAATGCATTGTCCCTAATGTCTTTTTAGATATAGAATTGATCCAAGCACTGGCAGACCATTATTCCTGTGAAACTAGGATAGTTAGGGCTATAAATGGATTACCCATATTGGTTGTGACCAGGTCTACTATCATTGTCTATTTCATGCTGACTGAACAAGCCATCACTATAATCAATATGGAGGATTTCAAAATGGAGTACTAAAGAAGTTTGTAAAAATATTTAAGGTAGATGAGGTGTCTTATTATAGAAAGAGAGGAGACAAGACCATAACCATACAAATTACACACACACACACACACACACACAGAGAGAGAGAGAGAGAGAGAGAGAGAGAGAGAGAGAGAGGGCATACTAATTTTCCTATGCATTGCATGTATGGGCAATAATGAGAACCTATTTTATACCTTACTTAATTCAAATGGATGACAAAAAAAATATTGATGCCTAAAGATGATTGTAGGTTAATCATGTGTTAGATCATCTCAAGATCTTTCCTACACTTTTTGAATAGAGTCAATCAGACTCCGTATGTGGAATTTATGGCTTCCAAAGCAAAACCTATTTTAGTTTCTTCAAAACCCGGCCAGGTTATGGAGAATAAAATGCATAATTTTTACTTCTTCAAAACCTGATCGAGTTTTGAGGTAGGTTTTGCTTTTTAGAACCTGATTGGGTTATTTGAAATTTAGAAACCCAATCGGGTTATGGCTTGGGAAGAGCTTTGGAAAATGACCCAAAGGCTTGGAGGCTCATTTTCCCTCCATTTCTGTTCTTTTAGACCTTTTTTCATCTTGTAAGATGAATTCTCGACTTTATCTTTATCAGGTTTGCAATTTGTCAACAAGGTAGCTCTATAATTTTCATAATAATCTCATACATCTTCTTAGATTTCTAACCATATAAATTTTTCTATTTTTGGACAACATTAGCATAGTAAACTTTAATTTTCTTTACCAGTGTCTTGATTGTCCTCATAGACATATGTCTACCAAATTTTTAATAACTTTTGATATACTTAATAAAATTACAAATAAATTACATATTATTGTTCTACACTTTATTCTATACACTTTTTTTAAAAAAATTTAATTTTCAATTATTTTGATGCAAGTTATGCCTAGCACATGAACAGGTACCAAATTTTCAGGATGTAATCACTTCAAAAAATCACAGAAAAAAATACTCATAGGAAAATTACAAAAAAATACACAACTTATAGATCTCACTCTTACCTATCATCCTACCAAATGGATTTAAAAAATACTGAATATAACTATATCTTTTGTACCGCGCACAGAAATAGCTATGTTATGTTTTTCCAAAAAAATTAGGAACATGTTTTCGTGTGCGCAAGGTTTGACCCTCTTAATCTTATCAATTTTTTTTAAAAAAAGTATTTTAGAAACTAGAATCAGATTACTACATTTTTTATTTTTTATACATCTTCTTACTTTGAGTGCATGACCCTCAAATGCCTGTTCCAATTTTAGGTTTACTAGATTTCAGAAATAATGTGTCCACTTATACCCCCCTTTTTGGTCCACAACTTGGTGCACATACCCCCCAGCTCTTCTGCCAGCATCATTGTGTTGAGTGCAACCATTGCTTTAGCTCTATGATTGGATTGCACTCCCAGAGGAACCACGACTGCACCAAAGCAAATTCCCATCCAATCTTTGATTATTCCACCTCCACCTGCCGCTCCCGAGTTGCCCTTTGCCGCACCATCAAAGTTAGCTTTAACCCAGTCAATAGGAGGGGAAGTCCAAGTAACAAGCGCTCTTGGATGAATAGTGTTGGATTCTGGGGTACTAAAATGCCACTTTCTTATGTTCTCTTGGGAGATTCGGGAGGTATTCTTGGAATTATTATTGTTGATTGAAGAATTAAAGTTTTCCTCCAGCCCTCTACAAATAAGAATGCTGACCACTTTGGGTTTAGAGTATTTCTCCCTAAATACTCTGTTATTTCTTTCCTTCAAGATGTGCCAGAAGAAATGAGGAACAAGAAGCTTCCATGATTCTTTAGCTAAGTTGTTCGTTAGAGGGAAACACCATTGCTTGAAAAAGTCCTACCAAAGAAGAGGAAAAAACCAGCAAAGATTCCATTTTTTAAGGATTAGATCCCAAAACCTACGAGTAAAGGAGCAATGCAACATAATATGATCATAGGATTCAGCCTCTTCAATACACAGAAAACATCTGTTAGGAAGATTAAAACCCCTTTTACTGAGATTATCAAGGGTTAGAGGTTTATTATGAGCTAAGATCCAAAAAAAGAAGTTGATTTTGGGAATAAGAAATTTGTACCAAAATTGTGAACACAAACGACTATGCTCCCTCTTAGAAATAATATCACAAGTTGAAGCCACAATGTAAATACCATTAGGCTTAGGAGCCCAAATAATTTTCTCCTGGTGGTTGTTCTGAATAAACCAGCTTTGCAGATCATGCTGGAGGGATATGAATCTTTTGTCTACGTCTCCAAGCTTCCTCCATTTGTTTCCTTGCCAGTAATATTTCACTTTTACCCCAATAGTTTCTTTACATCGATCAACATCTTTTTTCCAATTTTGGTTGCTTGATAAAGGGGTGTGTGCACCAAGTTGTGGACCAAAAAGGGGGGTATAAGTGGACACATTTTTTTTTAAATCGGGTAAACCTGATCTCGGAATAGGCATTTGAGGGTCATGCACTCAAAATAAGATCTGTGTAAAAAATAAAAATTGTAGTGCTCTGAATCTAGTTTCTAAAACACTATTTAAAAAAAATAATTGATAAGATTAAGAGGGTCAAACCTCGCGCACACGAAAACATGTTCCTAATTTTTTTGGAAAACATAACATAGCTGTTTCCGTGCGCAGTACAAAAGATCCAGTTATATTTAGTATTTTTTAAATCCCTTTGGTAGGATGATAGGTAAGAGTGAGATCTAGAAGTTGTGTATTTTTTTGTAATTTTCTGATGACTATTATTTTTCTGTGTTTTTTTTGAAATGATCGCATCCTAAAAATTTGGTACCTGTTTGTGTGATGGGCATAACTTCCATCAAAATAATAAAAAATGAAAACTTTTTTTTTAAAGTGTATAGAATCAAGTGTAGAAAAATAATATGTAATTTATTTGTAATTTGATTAAGTATTATCAAAATTTATTAAAAAAATGGTAGACATATGTCTGTGAGGACAATCAAGACACTAGTAAAGAAAATTAAAGTTTACTATGCTAATGTTGTCCAAAAATAGAAAAAATTATATGGTTAGAAAGCTAAGAAGATGTAAGAGATTATGGTGAAAATTATAAAGCTACCTAGTTGACAAATTGCAAACCTGATGAAGATAAAGTCAAGAATTCATCTTACAAGATGAAAAAATGTCTAAAAGAACAAAAATAGAGGGAAAATGAACCTCCAAGCCTTTGGGTCATTTTCCAAAGCTCTTCCCAAGCCATAACCCGATCGGGTTATGAAAAG
This sequence comes from Thuja plicata, assembly GCA_018584345.1. Classification (NCBI taxonomy): domain Eukaryota; kingdom Viridiplantae; phylum Streptophyta; class Pinopsida; order Cupressales; family Cupressaceae; genus Thuja; species Thuja plicata. The sequence continues at coordinate 457,788 of MU223689.1, read as the reverse complement.
AAAAAAGTACTTCAAAACTCGATCGGGTTTTTAAGAAGTAAAACTTATGCATTTTATTCTCCATAACCCGATCGGGTTTTGAAGAAACTAAAATAGCCTTTGCTCTAGAAGCCATAACTTCCACATATGGAGTCCGATTGACTCCATTCAAAAAGCATAGGAAAGATCTTGAGACAATCTAACACATTATTAACATATGATAATCTTTAGGCATTAATATTTTATCTGCCATCCATTTGAATCAATTAAGGTATAAAATAGGTACTCATTATTTCCCATACATGCAACGTAAAGGAAAATCAGTATGCTCTCTCTCTCTCTCATATTATCTCCCACTCCCAAACCCCCCACTCTCTCTCACACACATTATTAACCTATGATCATGAGAGAGAAAGGGGGGTTTGGGAGTGGGAGATAATATGAGAGAGAGAGAGAGAGAGCATACTGATTTTCCTATACCTTGCATGTATGGGCAAAAATGAGTACCTATTTTATACCTTACTTGATTCAAATGGATGGCAGAAAAAATGTTGATGCCTAAAGATGATCCTAGGTTAATAATGTGTTAGATTGTCTCAAGATCTTTCCTACGCTTGGGTGTGTGCAAGAAGATGAGTCCACTTGAGGAAGAACTTTTTAACTTAGTCATTTTCCCAAAATTGTACTTCAAGAAACGGGCTGACATTTTTAAAAAGCGGGGTGACGTTTCACTTCGGGACCCCGAGCCTTAATTCAAATTGTCACCACATAAGAGACGGGGTCCCGAGGCTAAATGGGGTCATTCTTGAAATGGGGTGACATTTGAAATGCTACCTCGTTCCAGAATGGGGTGATGTTTCATACATGACCCTGTTTCGAAAACTATATAATTTTTTTTTGACACTTTTATTGTCATTTTCTGCTAGTGCGATCCCGCTCTAGAACTTTACCCCATTTTGTTAGAGCCCAAATTCCTTCAGGTGATGATGTTTTCAACTTGTTTTTAGTTTTATTGTCATTTTTTTTAATTTTTTAGTAGTTTTAACTATTTTTTCTAATCATATTTGTTTTTTTTCCTTTAGAGTTGCAGCTCTTCAGTTGTCATCTACACCACCTCTACGTCTTCGCTTGTGGTCTACGCCACTTGCACGTAGGCCCTTTTTTTAATATATTAAGTTTAATTATTGCTTTTATTATTTTTTAATAGTATTTTTGTTATTTTTATTATGAAAAATGCAATGTATGTCAAATTTATTTAATCAATTATTGTACGTAAATGTTAAAATTAGTTTAGTAAATGTATTTAATTTTTTCTTGTATTTAGTATATATATCATAAA
>MU223689.1:429756-445444 GCA_018584345.1 Thuja plicata | reverse complement strand
TTTCAAATTCTCTAAGTTGAAAAATATGATTAGGCCTCATTGATTCAATTTCATCTCTAGAATATTAAAGTAATAAGTTTCTATAAATATTATCATCTATTATGATAGGTTGAGTATCATTCAATGTTGAAGTCAAAGACGTACTCAGAACATCACTACAAGGTGCATTCAATGACATGCTTGCATTCACCTCTTTCATATTTTCATCTTCTGCATCCATTGTATCTCCCATGGTATCTTTAATGTTTGACTCTTCAATTGTTGTGGATCCAGAAGCTTCAATGCTATTCATTTCGCGCATCCTCATTCTTCTATCTCTTTTAGGTGTAGCCTATTTCTCTTTCTCCAATTGAATTTCCTCATCATTCATAACCCTCCTTTGTTTCTTCTTTTGACGTTGTTTACATCCCATGATTAATAATTGAAATCAATCACAAGAGTGTCTTCAATAGTTTAAACTTGCAAAAAATTGTTCAATATGCTCCCAATGATTGATGCCTTCAAATGGAGAATATAATAGTCAATAAACAATGCAAAAACTATCCAAAACCTACACAATCGATCGATGTCGACCGTACTTCGAGTACAAGATTGTTGATGCAGTAAAAAAATACAGCTGATTTTAAAAAAATGGTCAAATATGAGACGGGGTGAAGTTATGAAATAGGGCGACGTTTCAAAAATGAAACGTCACCCTGTTTCATAAATTCACCCCGTATTATTTTAAACCAATTTCCAATGGCTACGAAATGAGACGGGGTGATGTTATGAAATGGGGTGACGTTTCAGTTTTAAAACGTCACCCCGTGTTATAATGTGACCCTGAGTTCTAAAATTGAAAATTTTCCTGCCAAAAGTGGTTTGGGTTTAGCTTTGGGAAAGGCTTGGTCAACCGACCCTTGGCTTTGGATCTAGTTTGACCTCAATGTTGAAGGCCATGTCCACATGCAGACACAAAACTCACTTTGGCCTCAAATTGGATTGGGTTTTATGAGGATTTTTTTTACAAAAAAAAACCCAATATAGATAAGACAATGAAGATTCATACTATGTAATTTTTTATTAAATTTGATTAATATTTCTATTTTTCCATCATTTTGTACTAAAACAAGTCTATAGAAAAGAAAATACAAGCTTTTTTGTAATTTTAATAACTTTTTTATTTTAAAGTTTATTGAAAAATAAATTATATGACATCAAAATACACATAATTCAACACACTTTAAAAAAAAAATTAAAAAAATATATGTTTAGGGCAAATTATGTTTATCGTACACGAGGTTTTATAAACAACGATTGAGCCCAATATATAATTAATAAACAAAAATATTTAACATAAAAATATGAAAAAATATTCTCATCAATCTTAAATGTGTTACTTACCATTTCCCATAAGGGTTTAGACAAATAGTTTCATTTGAGTCTGATTTTGCTTGTCGTACACACGCATGGTATAGTCCTAAATGAGTGACTTTTAAAATGAGGGTTTTAGTAATCCCTATTGAAATTTGAAATTTATCATCTGGGTATTTTAAAAAATAACATATTTGGAAAGTAGACTTGGAATCCTAAAATTTTATATTAGTGACTTTTTGGAAGATTCCATGTCTAAGTGCCTCAAATCTTTAGGTCAAATAGGATAAATTTGAAAAAATAGGAAAAATAGTTCCACTTTTTGGCTAAAAAGTGGACTCAAATTCTTGCTGGCATCCTCTTTTTGAACGGAGTCAATCGGACTCTGTATGTGGAAGTTATGCCTTCCAAAGAAAAGCCTATTTTAGTTTCTTCAAAACCCGATCGGGCTATGGAGAATAAAATGCATAAGTTTTACTTCTTCAAAACCCGATTGGGTTTTGAAGTACTTTTTAATTTTCAGAACCCGATCGGGTTATTTGAAATTTAGAACCCCGATCGGGTTTTGAGACAGATTGTGTTTTTTAATAATATTTTCTAGGCTTGGTTACCAAGCTGAGAAAAATTTTGAATTTTCAATAGTTCCCGATTGGGTTATATGAAATTTGAATTTTTGTTAAAGACGTGTCCACTTTTTTGGTCCACAACTTGGTGCACATACCCAAAGGGTCCTTTTGAATTGAGTTTTCTTCCTAGAATTCAATTCTCCTTCCATCCCCTAGCTTCCATCTCTTCCCCTTTATAATGAGATCTTTAGAGGAACTTATATTTTTTCATATGTTAGAACCATTAAGATTTTCACCATTAATGATAAAATCCTCCAAATTATTGTGGTTAAAGAGATATTTGTTTCTAATAATCCCATTCCATTCTTTTTGGTTCCCATAGATTCTCCATAGTTTTTTAGCTAGAAGAGCTTTGTTAGCATTTTTTATTGATCTCAATCCAAGCCCTCCAAAAAATTTGGGTTTGCAAACATTTTCCCAAGCCACCAGACTAAATCTTTTCTTTTCTTCCACTCCTGACCATAGGAATATTTTTTGGATCCTTTCAATAATCATAGCCAATTTTTGAGGAATCTTGAAAACGCTCAGCGCATAAATAGGGATTTTTTGAAGAGTTGATTTAGGAGCTGAACTTTCCTTGAATTGTTGAAGAGTGCACCTTTCCACCCAGCAAGCTTATTGTTAAATCTATCAATGATAGAATTCAAGAAGCTATCTAGAGGTTTAGAACATAGAGGTAAACCCAATTAAGAAGAAGGGAGTGTACCAATATTGCACCCTAAAATATTGGAAATTTTTCTCTATCTTTCTGCAGGGGTATTGATGAAAAAAATGGAGCTTTTAGACTAGTTAATGAGTTGACTAGACGCAGAACTATATGAAGTGGGGGCTCTCTTCATATTTTTGGCTTCTTTGACAGTTGCTTCCCCCATGATGCGTATCATTAATAAATTGCTCATGAGAGGAGATGGCTCTACCAGAAGAAGGTTGGAGACCAGTAATATGACCTTCTCCCACTAATTTATTAATGTACCTTCCTAAGAATTATGCAAGGATAGAAAATAGAATGGGAGAAATTGGATCACCTTGTCTGAGGCCTCTAGAAGGTTTAAAAAACTTGGAAGATCCTCCATTGACAATGACTAAAGAGGAGACGGTAGTGACCAATTGCATTATGAGTTTAATGACCCCAATGTTCAAACCAAAAGAATGGAGAACTTTCTGTAAAAATTGTCAGTCCACCCTGGCATACGCTTTGGATAGATCCAACTTCATCAAGAAACCTTGTTTATTTGCTGCTTCCAAGGAATGAATGGTTTCATGGGAAACAATGATGGAATCCAAAATATGTCTCCGTAGGACAAATCCATTCTGCTAGGGGGAGATGATCGAAGGAAAAATAGACAATAATCTTGAAGTTAGGACTTTAGAGATGATCTTATAAAGAGATTTACAGAGACTAATATGTCTAAAGGCATCAACAGTATTGGCTCCAGGCTTTTTAGGGATCAACACAAGGAAGGTAGCATTGATTTCCCTAAGAAGGGTTTTTATTCCAAAGAACTCTTTAACTGCTGCCATCACATCATTCCCCAGAATTTCCCAAAACTACTGGAAAAAGAACATGGGAAAACCATCAGGACCAGGTGACTTCTCACCTTCAAAATAAAAAACTACAGTTTTTATCTCCTTATCAGAGGGGATTGCCTAAATAAGTTTGTTAGTTCATGCATTAACCAACTAAGGGATAGCGGAGATAATATCTTCCTGATTAGATAAATCCAAATTGTCTTCTTCAGTCAGAAGAGAAGAAAAGTAACCGAGCATCTCTTTTCTAATATCTTCCTCTTTCCTGAGGGTGTTCCCATTAGTAGACAAGTTAGATATCCTATTGAATGCTTTGTGCTTCATAGCAATCATATGAAAGAATATTGTGTTTTTTTCCTCTACCTTCAGCAACAGAGCTCTCGATCTTTGTCTCCAGAAATATTCCTCCTTAGAAATGATGTTATGAAAGTCAACTAGCATAGAGTTCTCAGCTCTTTTAAGTTCCTCAAAGAGGCCTTCATTCTAAATTTTCTCTTGAATTTCCTTTATTTCTACCTGCATTGTTCCTTTTGAAAGAAAGATGTCACCAAACACCTCCTTATTCCAACTTTTGACTTTTCCTTTAATCTTGTTTAGCTTTTTAGTAGCTCTGTACATAGCTCCTCCATCCAGCGTATAGTTCCACTAGTTCGCTATACTATCTTTCAGATTGGGATGGGCCATCCACATTTTTTCAAATGAAAAAGGAATATTTTTCTTTCCATTGATCAAATTAGCATTTAAGGAGATAGGAAAATGGTCAGATCCAATTCTTAACAAATAAGAAAAGGAGCAGGAATACCTTGATATCCAGTCATGAGATAAGAGAGATCTATCCAGTTTAACTTGGATACTTGGTCATTACCTGATCTTCTATTGGACCACATATAGGTGATTCCTTCTGTAGACACCCTAAAATGGACAGGCTTGCGAATTTACACTAAAAACACTAATTTTCATCTATTAATTAATAGTTTTTTAATCATTAATTAATCATCTATTTTTCCTCTAAATTCATTCCCCAAATCATCTAATCAAATTCCCAAAATTAATTAAAAAATTAATTTTATTTAATTAATTAACCTTAATTGATTAATTACCATTAATTAATTAATTAAACTCAATTTCCTATAGTTTAAATTTAAATATTTAAACTTAATAATTAAATTAATTTGATTTCATCAAATAAAGCAATTCTTAATCAAAAAGAATTCAATTATCTCACATGTTGAAAACAATTATTAAATAAATGAATTAAATATTCATTTATCTTCAAAGAGATAACTCCAATCAGATCACATGGGTTACTCCACCCATCTCTCCAGTCCACATGGGTAACTTCACCCACCTCTTCAGTTCAAAAAGGTAACTCATAATTAGCTCTTTAGTCAACCAAGCTTTATCTCCTCTTTACCAAATGAAGAGGTGGAGTTTACTGATGGCTTCTCCAGTTCCTTTTAATCTGAACCATTCATCTCCCTATCTCTGGGATTGATCTCAACCATTCATATCATCACCAATTCCTATATAATAAACCCTTCATAACCATTTGAAGGATCCAAGATTTCAAGCTCTTGTGCATCATTACTCTGTCAGTTTGGGTCTAGCATTCAAGCCATCTTGCAATCACACACCCATTTCAATTAGCAAATTCTCGACACTTCTCAAGGCATAGACGCTGCCCCGCCAATACTAAGCATCAAGAACAATGTTTCGAAAGGAGTAGAGAGAGACAATAGAAGCTTCAAGCATCGTGGGGTTTGCATTTATTTGTTTTCCTTTCCCTTTCTTGTACATTTTATTGATTACTTTTCATTGTTATTCATTTTAGTGGTATTGTGTATTTGATTTGTATCAATTGTGAAACCTTTGCTACTAACCCTTTCCTTTGGAAAGCTTGGAAATCCACGGATCAATAGAAACTCCACAGCCTGTTCTATTCAAATGTCCACCCACAACCTTTGTCTGATGGGGAGACATAGTGGAAGAAAATCCTTTTGAACAAGACATCAATACCTGGTTATACCAAGATTCCCCCTTAGACAATCCGACCACCATTACCCTTTTCAAATTATGGTAATGGTTACACAATGATACAAAGATTTGGGTACAATGGTACAACCAGGCTGGGGGCAAGACAACAAGGCATATATGAATTGCCTCTCCCACCAACCCAGAGAAACACAAGAGGTTTGGGCTACGGACAACAAAGCACTAGTCTTGTGATCCAAAGACATTCAAGTCAATCAAGAGCAAATAGTAGAGATGCACCGAGGGCACAACATAGAGCATGTCCTAATAAGCAACATATTAGTGTAGTTGTTGCCCGCCGAAGAGGGAACCACACAATCCCAAATAAACCTCCACATGGAAATTGGTGATAACCAAGGAAGTGACACATCAGAAAAATGTTCTATTGAGACTGACTCCCATGAGTATGAGTGGATATCCCTTCACGAATCTGAACCGTCAATCCCATATTTTTTCCCTTGGGCCGACATTATCATAAATCTAGCATACCTATTTGACCAACTAACCATTACTGAACAACCCTGCATAGACAAACATGTCATTTATCAAACCTCAAGTGGTGTGTCCACATCACAGTCCAATTTTGTAGGAACCATATCAGTGGTTCCTTTCAGTCAACCAGAGCCAAACAGTCATGAAAGTGTCTGTCTTGTACACACTGAGCTTATAGAGTGGGATCAACAAGGACCACCTGATCTAGATGTCTTTGAGAATGATGAGATGATAGCTCATTTCATGGGACTGAGGGAAGGCATTCCGTTAGGAGATCACAAGGAAGGCTTCTCCATTAACCTAAACAGAGTAGCATATTTTGGGGAGGAAGCTCCTCTTTCCCGTCCACAAAAGAAAAAAGAATAAAAGAATAAAAAGATAAAATAAGACGTATCTTCTAGCAAAAATCTCACTAAGGAACTAGAAGATGGAAAGAAGGAACTCCTCCCCTTAACAAAGGAGAAATCAATATTATTAGCAAAAGAAACAGAGGAAATCAACTTGGGGGATGACAAGAACCCAAAGAACATATACTTGGCGAAATCACTCACCCCTGAGGAGAGAGAATAGTTCATCAATTTCTTCAAGGCAAGAATGATCAATTTTACATGGTCCTACTTAGATATGCCAGGGTTAGATCCAAAGCTAGTACTACACCATCTCCCATTGCTACCCAACGCCAAACCTGTCAAGCAAAAGTTGAGAAAGATGCATCCCCACATTGCATTGCTAGTCAAGGAAAAAATTGAAAAAGCTCCTGGATGCTAAGTTCATTAGACCTATACCATATGTGGACTGGATATCTAATTTGGTACCAGTTACAAAGCACAGTGGTCAGATATGAATTTGCATAGACTTCAGGGATCTCAACATAGCATTCCCTAAGGATGACTTTCCCTTACCAAACATTGATATGATAGTAGACCTAACTACCGGACATCAAATGCTATCACTCATGGATGGCTTTTCAGGCTATGATCAAATAAGGATCACGCCAGAAGACCAACACAAAATAGCTTTCACATGTCCTTGGGGAACATATTGTTGGAATGTCATGCCATTTGGTCTAAAGAATGTCGGAGCGACATATCAAAGGGCTATGATGACTATATTTCATGATCTCATCCACAAGACAATGGAAGACTATGTGGATGACATACTAGCCAAATCAATACTTTGAAAGGATCATCTATAGGTTTTGGGACCCATCTTTGACAGAATGCAGGAATTCAAAGTCCGTTTAAACCCAAAAAAGTGTGCATTCGGTGTCACAACGGGAAAATTACTAGGGTTCATAGTATCACATAGAGGAATCGAAGTGGATCTAGCAAAGTTCAAAGAAATATTGGACATGTCTCCACCATCGAACCTGAGACAACTAAGAGGGTTACAAGGAAGGCTCCAATCGATCAGAAACTTCATCGCTCAACTAGCAGACAAGTGCCACCCATTCCAACATCTATTGCATAAAGACATCAAATTCATATGGACAGAGCAATGCGAATAGGCATTTCAGATATCCAAATAGTACCTTCTTAAATCTCCTATATTGGTATCACCAGTACAAGGTAGACCATTTCTTCTATATATCTCAGCGACAGAATCAGCATTAGGTGTACTCTTGGCACAACATGATGACACAGGAAAAGAGAGGGCCGTCTACTATTTAAGCAGGAATTTGGTTGGATATGAGCTAAACTATACGCCAATTGAGAAGTCATGCATGGAAGTTGTTTTTGCTTCCTAGAAGCTAAGACACTATATGTTGAGTCACCAAACGAAATTGGTCACACATATTAATCCTCTCAAGTACCTCCTAAGCAAAGCAGCGCTCACTGGATGACTGGCAAAGTGGGTAATGATCTTAACTGAGTTTGACATTGAGTACGTAGATAGAAAGGCCATCAAAGGACAAATGATTGCAAATCAACTAGCAGAGGCACCGATTCAAGACCACCAGCCTATTATCTCTGACTTTCTTGACGAATCTATCATCACACTACAACCGGCTATCGAGGTATGGCCAATTTATTTTGATGGATCATGTACGAACCATGGTGTGGGGGCAAGGATAGTTCTTATCACTCCAGATCATGATACAATTCCAAAGTCTTTCAGACTTAACTTCCAATGCACCAACAATGTAGCAGAATATGAAGCACTGGTCATCGGTCTAAAGATAGCAATTCAATGGAGAATCAAGAACCTTAGAGTCTTTGGTGATTCGCAGTTCATCATCAGTCAAGTCAACAATGATTATATGACAAAAGATGAGAAACACATACCATACAGAGCATAGATGGAACAACTATGCACCAAGTTCCATTACATTCTCTTCGAGCAAGTCCCAAGAGAATAGAACAAAGATGTAGATGCGATGGCTACCATAGCATCACTGATTGATATGCCAGGTAAGGAAAACAAATTCTAGTTTCTAGTGGAGAAACTCTTGGTGCCCTCACATCAGGCATCTATCACAGAATCAATGTGTTTCCTTGTTGGTCCTGAATCCCCATGGTACCAAGATGTCTATAACTATCTCCATAACAATTTCTTACCTCCAAACTTGTCTAGGAACCAGAGAAAATCCCTCATCCGCCAAGCCTCTAGGTATAGCATCCTTTCAACTACTCTATACAGGTGACATCTAGATGGAACGTTACTACGATGTCTCACTTCCATGGAATCCCAGAAAGCTTTGTACAAGGTACATGAAGGAATTTGTGGAACCCACGGAGGTGGTAACAGCTTAGCTAAGAAGATCATCCGCATGGGATACTATTGGCCCACAATAGAGACAGATGCACACAAGCATGTTCAAAGGTGTAGACAGTGTCAAGTTCATGGAGACCTCATCCATGCACCATCCCAGGAACTAAATCCTATCACATCACCATTACCATTTTCAATGTGGTAATTTGACCTAGTGGGCAAAATTATACCTTCTTCAGCAAACGGACACAAGTACATCATAGCAGCAACGGAGTACTTCACCAAGTGGGTGTAAGTAATTCCCCTCACTTACATCACTAGAAAACAAATAGCAATGTTCATACTTAACCACATCATCTGTCGATACGGGATCCCCCAAACAATCCTGATAGATCATGGTACACCTTTCCAGAACAAGGATGTCAAAGACCTATGTGAACAGTTGCACATCAAACAAGGGTTCTCCTCATTTTACTACCCTCAAGGGAATGGCCAAGCTGAAGCTACAAACAAGACAATCTTGAAAATCCTGAAGAAAACAGTGAACAAATCAGGGCGAGACTGGCATTTATAGCTTAGTCCCGCACTATGGGCATACAGAACTAGTGTGAGAACACCTACAGGAGCCACTCCTTTCTCCCTAGTCTATGGATCAGAGGCAGTATCACCCCTCGAAGTGGAAATCCCATCCCTAAGGATATCATTGAAGAACCTAGTTTCAGATGAATACTATAGAATAGCAAGGCTCAGTGAACTAGAGTTACTAGATGAAAGAAGGCAGCATGCCTTCAACCACTTACAAGGCTATCAGAATTGCCTTAGAACTATCAGAATTGCCTTAGAAGGAACTATCATAAGAAGGGGAATCCATGAACATTTGAGGTAGGAGACCTTGTCCTCATGGAAAATCAGAAGAATGAAGCAGAGCGAGTCAAACCCAGAAAGTTCAAGCCTAACTGGCTAGGACCATTTGTTATTATCTGCTCTACTCAGAGTGGGGCATTCATACTAGCAACACCAGAAGGAGACCATCTCCCCAGCTACATCAACAGCATGCACTTGAAGAGGTTCTACCCTTAAGGTCTCTATGGCTAAGGAACTTATTCACATATCCAAAAAAAAAAATTCAAAAAATCAAAAAATACAAAAGTTACCTTGGTGAAAACCTGGCAATCAGGCGCCTTGGCGACAACCGAAAAAAGAAGAAAAGAAAAAAAAATTAAAGATAAATAAAATCCCTCTCTTAGTGAAAACCTGGCAATCAGGCACTATTGAGTAGGTACCTTGGTGAAAACCTGGCAAACAAGCGCCAAGTGTTCAAAATCCAGCTTCACCATCAATTAACTCCAAAAGCTTGAGCACACTTCAAAATGCAATAATGACTATCCCAAGCTATATCTAGAAGAAAAATCCCCTCTAAGAACCAAACACTTACCCATTGGTTAATACTGGTCCACCAGACTAGGGGCGATTCAAAATGACCTAAAATATCCAAACAAGTCAGAAAACTCATCAAAAATCCTAAAAAGATCAAAAATCAAGAGAAAATCATTCTTCATCAAAAACATTCAAAAAATTGCAAAAATCCCAAAGCAATAAAACCAACTCGGTTATCAAGAGAGAAAGGGGCAAGCGCACCCAGTCAATCAGATGTCACAATCATGAGCTTTGCGAATCAACATTGGGCTCATCTGACACAACTTTATCAATCTACCAATTCAAACAGCAAGCACTTGGCAATCAAATCAATCTATTAATTGTCACAATCATGAGTTTTGTGAACCAGAATTGAGCCCATTTGACACAGCTTGATCAGCTGCCAACATGATCAAAGCAATCAAATCAATCAATACTATCACAATCATGAGCTTTGTGAACAAGCATTGGGCACATCTGACACAGCTTGATCAACTGCCAACACGATCAAAGCAATCAAGCCAATAAAGCATATCCAAGAGTTTGAGCCAATCAAGAGAATCCAACTGCATTTGGGAACCATCCAAAAATGTTGACTAGGTCAATCGAGTCGATCAGATGTCAGTCTATATTTCGTGGTTATGTTCTTACGCTACTCCAAGATCCACCATGTGAGGAGAGTAGATATGATAGATCATGACTTATTTTTTTTTATTGATGTTTTTTGAATGTTCAATTCAATTTCAAGGCCATGATGATTTAGGATAAATGCGGTAGGCACTGTCACTTATCTGGCAGCCACACAGTTCGACGATCTAAGCTTAACCCTGGGAAAGAATTGGACATTCCTTCTCTTTTATTTTTATTGTTTGGTTTATAGAATCAAGAGCTCATAGCACTATTCAGATGGACTCTGAGTTGCTTTGGAGTTCTATCTTGGTTTCTATGGTCTTTCCCTTTATGTTGCAAACAAGAGCTCGCGATGCTATCCAGATGGACTCTATGGGCGTAGGAGTTATATCTTGTTTGCTTGGCTTTCCCTTTCGGAAATCAAGAGCTCACAGTGCTATCCAAATGGACTCTGGGTGCATAGGAGTTCTATCTTGGTTTCTTTGTTTTAGATTAATCCAGAGGACAAGCGGTATCCAGATGGTCAATATCTGGGTGCTTTTGGCTCTCTTTATTTTCAAACAGGGAACATAGTTGAACCCAGATGGTCAATATTTGGGTGCACTAGGTTCTTTTTCTATTCAATCTCTCTACTCCTTCGGCTATCAAGAGGTCATGGCAATATCTAGGTGGTATGTGATCTGGATCATTCGACACTCTTTTGAAATATCAGAAAATACAAAAAAAAGATGCAATGATGACAAATATTGGAAACAGGGGCAGCAACTTGGGACGTTCATCCTTTCTATCAAATCATATCTATCCAAAAATGCAAAAAAAAAAAAAGAACACCTTTTCTATCATTACATTCTATTAGAACAATCTTAGAGAACATCTATCAAACTACCTTCTTTCTAACTAACACATGCATTACTCAGATATTTTGTGCATAGTAGATTGCATTCATTTATTAAGTACATCATAAAATGATAAAAGCATGGTAGTTGCATACATGATAAATCATAAAACACATGCATCCATAAAGAATCTCATATAAACATGCAATTCATATCTACCATCCTGCATGAACATGTTAGTAACAAAGGTAAAGTAAATCATCCATATACGAGTCTGCATAATAGAATCATATTGCATATAATCTCATCATATAAACCACTAAATCATGTAGAATCATACATATAGAAAAGTAAACCATTGCACATCATATCAAAACACAAGTTGCATCTCATATAAATCACAAATATCTGAGTACAATGAATGGTCACAATTCTGGTCAAAGAAGGTAATCAACATATATATCAATAAATATCAGTGTGTCAGTATACAAAAAAATGGATGATACTCAGAGTATATCAAATGACATTACTACAAAAATGGTACATCATACATAATGGAATCAGCATGTGCTACCCCCACCCTCAGCAGGAGGTGGACGAGGGGGTGGCATATCAAAAGGTGGTCTATGAGATGAACTGGGCACTCCAATACCACTACTCTAGGATCGTTGGGCTCGGCTCGATCTCTGGGAAGCAGTGTAGCTAGGCACTCTCTACTCTGTCAGAACTGCACCCTCATAGTGATGCCGCCAATAGTCAATCTCTCTCTGAGCATCTCATCCAAATCTATAATACCTATCTAGAATATCTCTGTGTGAAACATCCTGTATAGTATCAATGAAAGAGCGAACCTCAGCTCAAGCATGTCGCTCTCTGGACTCAGTTGTTGTAACCCGAGCCTCTAAAGCAGTAGCATGTGCATCAGATAAGGCAAGTCAGGCCTGAAGGTCCTGAACCTACTGAGTAAGGCTCTCCACCTCCAATGGATCATCATCCATGCCACCCATAGCAACATCCATATCCCCCTCTTCTGCCCTGTCTCCCAGTCCCTCATCTCCTCTCTGCCTAGGAACCAAAGAATCATCAAAACTCTCTGAACTCTCCCATGTGTTGCTACCAGTGCTGCCACTATCCCTAGAGGAACTTGTCTCCACACTCTGCTCATCTAGATCCTCCATGTCTATATTAGCAATCTCCACATAAATATCCTCACTAATCACTCTATCCTCCTCTCTGGGAGCCAAAACTGCAGTTGTCCGCCTACGCACTCTCTGAACTAACTAGGGTGCCTCCTCCTGAATGGCCTCCTCATCCTCCAGAATAGTGCCCAACCCAACTCTAGGAGCACTAGTCTGACCCCCACTCTGTCCACCTCTAGTCCTAATCCCTCTGCCAGCACCTTCGGGACCAGGATCATCTCCCCTACCCCATCCTCCATCTCTCCCACCATCCCTCCCCTACCCCATCCACCATCTCTCCCCCCATCCCTACCTCCCTTGCCACCACCTCTCCCTCCATCATGGCCTCCCCTACCATACCATACCCGTCAGACCCTCCTCATAACAGTCCTGGGAACAGGACTCGAGACATCTGTTAGTGCAGCCGGCCGATGCTGCAACCAATTGGCATCATACAGTGGTGTAGTGCATGCAAAAGACAAATTCAACTATCAGTACTAGAGAAAATAAAAACATAAGTATCAAAATGGGATATGAGCAATATCAAGATCAGAAAGGAAGTATATAAGCAATCAGAAACAAGATAAACCTGGGTCTACAGTGGTAGAGCGCCAAATCCATGCCACAGGAAGTAAACCTAAAAACTCAGTGTGAGTAGCATCAAGTGATACTACAGCACCCCAAACAGCAGCATCCCTCGACCTTCGAGCAAAGTATGCATATGAATCAGATACATCCTGTTGCTCCCCAAACTGGCGCAACACCCTATCGGTGTTGTGAAAATCTATCATATGAACATGATTGGTCACGCGACCAATCAAGTATCTCCACTAATGATAGAATGGTAGATGAATGCCCTCTCCATCCCAGATGGGATAATCTCTATACGACCTCCATATGAAATAGGGGATCATATCTAACTACTGCCACCAATAAGACAAGTGACCCATATGCATTTGTACAATGGCTCCATCATACATAAAGACATATGGCCTATCTACTGGAACAGCACAGGCACCAACAGGACGACATACGGTAATATGCTCCCATGCCCAAATTTTCAAGAGGGTAGTACCACAACTGAGCGACTTACCATCAAGGTAAGCCGCATACAACATATGAAAATGCATGTGGGCCAACATGCATGGACCCCAAGAAAAGACGGTATGGTCCCGGACCATACTCTGCAATACTGTACCAAAGCCGACAGAAAAACCACGCTATCGATGATTGGGGCATAGAATCCCACATATCAAACTACCCAGCAAAGTGGATAATCTATCAAGGCCTAACCTGAATCTAGACCAAGGAATATCATAGTCACCAGCAAGTCCGAGCTGATCTCGGGGCAATCTAGAAAGCTCAGTCAATGCAACAACACCAGTGCGTGTGGAATACTCCACAAGCTCACCCTGGATAGGGAGTTGGAGGATGCGATACACATCCTCCAAAGTAATGATACACTCCCCAGTGGGTAACCAGAAAGTGTAAGTCTCTGAATGCCACAACTCTACAAGAGCGGAGATTAGACCCCTATTGGTCATGATCTTGGGCATATAACATAGCCAGTACAAACCAAGATCACGAAGCACTGACCTCTCATCCCTGGTCAGCTAAAATCTATACACGAGTCCCGCCAGCCTGGACTCTCGACAGTGCAAGATCCATCCAGTGAACTGCACATAGAAAAAAATAGAAAATTATCAGTTTCAGTCATTGAGGAAAGTAACAGAAGCAAGAAAAAGCAGATAACAGACAAGGACATCAGGCAAACAGTGCTAAAAAATCAATTGCAGTAATAAAGCAATGCAAATGCGGTACTCTTAAGAAATTGTGAAACATAACCAGCAAATGCGGCATAAAAATTGCAATTGTGGTATTTTACATACACAAGTGCGACACACTTATCAATTACGGTATTTAACTGGCAATTACGGTAAAACAACAACCGATTGTGGCACGCTTTACAATTTTCTAAAAAATTAAGATTTTTAAAAGCAATAAATGAAAGCATTGATGACATGCAAAGCAAGAAAACTCACCGAACGTCCAGAGCCAGCTGGTCTACGGTAGGTCTGGACTCAGTCAGAGATGTGAGTGACACCAGGAAGGCTAGCCATCGCTCGAAAATAGGAGAAAAGAAGGCAAAAAAATCATAAGGAAAACTCACCAAGATATCAGGGCTCCACGATCGCAATGTGCCAAATGAATGGCTCTCTTCGCTACTTATAGGGGTTCCAAAAAACCCTAATTTCACTAGGAGCTCTGAAAATTCTTCCCATTCCCTGGAAACTTTGACGGTCAATTACAGGGGCGTACTAAAGTATTTTTCTAATCCATCAGCTACCCAGTTCCAGAAATTGCAATTTCAACAAATCAACACTCGTCTCGCGACTTTTCACTCAAATTTGTTGAGGGGGCATAAATACACCTACTACTGCCAAGGCAAGCTAGGGCAAAATCAAAGAATCTTTGACACATTGCGACAAGTCACGTTGCATTAAAGAGGGGCAAATGTACACCCTAAAATGGACAGGCTTGTGACTTTACATTAAAAACACTAATTTTCATCAATTAATTAATGGTTTTTTAATCATTAATTAATCATCTATTTTTCCTCTAAATTCATTCCCCAAATCATCTAATCAAATTCCCAAAATTAATTAAAATTTTGATTTTATTTAATTAATTAACCTTAATTGATTAATTGCCATTAATTAATTAATTAAACTCAATTTTCTATAGTTTAAATTTAAATAATTAAACTTACTAATTAAATTCTTCCAATTAAATTAATTTAATTTCATCAAATAAAGCAATTCTTAATAAAAAAGAATTCAATTATCTCACATGTTGAAAATAATTATTAAATAAATGAATTAAATAT
>MU223689.1:380282-421499 GCA_018584345.1 Thuja plicata | reverse complement strand
ACGTGTGTGGTATGGTCCTGAAACAGATATTTTGAAAAGGGGTTTTTAAACATGCCTACTAAAATATATTTTTTACCATGTGGGTATTAAAAAAAATTACATATTTGAAAACTAGACTCCGAGCACTGGAAAAATACTTCCACTTTTTGCCCAAAAAGTGGACTCAACTTCTTGCTGGCACCCTATGATTATTTATCAATTTGGTATAGGGTTTAAATATTCAAATTGGTTTAGTGTTAAGTTTAAGGTTCATTTTGGTATAATGTTAGGGTTTATATTAGTTTAGGGTTAGTGTTAGTAGTTGGGCCACTTGTGCCTTCACATGAATCAAAGTATTTCATAAAAATTATTTATTTTTAAATTTTAATATTTAAATTATAAATCAAATATATTATTTATTTTTCTATGGATTACTAAAGATATGTATTTTATTTATTTCATTTTTAAAATATTTTAAAATGTAATATTATTGAAAATAACTATCTAATATAATAAATAATTTGATTGAATAAACTTTACATTAATTTATATTACTTTATTGATTAAAGTTAAATTTGGTTTAGAGTTAGGGTTAGATTTAGTTTAAGGTTCAAGTTATGATTTAATTTGATTTAGGATTAGGTTTCAATTTGGTTTAGTTTTAGGATTAAGTTTTAATTTGTTTCGGATTAATCTGTTTTATGGCTAGGGTTCAAATTAGTTTATTGTTAAATTGGTTCATTTTGGTATATGGCTATGGTTCATATTGGTTTAGGGCAAGATTTTGATGGTTTCAATTTGGTTTAGTATTAAGGTTCAATTTTGTTTATCATTAAGGTTAGGGTTTTGAATTGGAGTCTAATTTTCTTTTAGTTATGGTTAGGGTTCAATTAGGTTGGCATTAGCAGTATGGTTCAACTTTCATTTAGTGTTATGATTATCATTATTAATAATTTGATGGTTTTCATATTTTTAACCCTTATTAAACCCTAACCTTAACACTAAAATTAACATTAATTGTAAATCTTAATTAAAACATAATAGATTGTTAACACCTAATCCTAACTCAAAAATAAAATTAATCTTAATTTAACTATAATCCTAATTCTCTATTTGAAACTTTACCATAAAGTTGATTTTAATTAAATTTGAACCTTATCTTTAACCATGATCTAAAACTTTATCATATAAGTACAATCCTAATCCTAACACTAATTAAATCATAACCTTAACCTTAATTGAATAACAATTGTAGTTGAACTATATCCCTAAGTGAACCTAGCATTGAACTATTATACATTGAGTTAGAATTTCAACTAAATAGTTATTAAATTTTATAAAAATAAAAAGTCAAGTAACAATCACATATATTTACATTTTAAAAAATAAATCTAAAACTTTATCATATAAGTGCAATCCTAATCCTAACACTAATTAAATCATAACCTTAACCTTAATTGAAGAACAATTGTAGTTGAACTATATCCCTAAGTGAACCTAACATTAAACTATTATACATTGAGTTAGAATTTCAACTAAATAGTTATTAAATTTTGTAAAAACAAAAAGTCAAGTGACAATCACATATATTTACATTTTAAAAAATAAGAAAGAGAGAAATTATATTAGACCACTCTGCCAAATATTATTTATTTTCAGTTTTTTTCAAAATCAAAGATCTATGTGATTGATGAGTCCGCAAATTACTTCAAACTAATATATCGTGATTTTATGATGCGTAAAACGATGTGGGAAGGAGGTTTAGTGATAGAAAATATTATTACAGTCTGTATTAAGTCATTAATGTGTTTAAATTGAACTCCGTTTTGCAGATAGGTAATTGTGACACCATGTTTTTATTTAATTTTAAATTCTTCCGATTATACCAAGGAACACTGAAATTATATTTATAAACAACCAAAACTTTGAAAAGAAGAATCCAAAGCACAGATGATAACTAGATAAATTTCTTGTGCAATACAAAAACAATATGACAAATCAACTTCTTTTTTATCATAGTAATGACAGCTCAAAATGTGCAAGCAAGAAAAGATTGGCCACCCAATGCCAAAATAGTGACGGCAAATCCAGAGCGTTTTGAGAGAATATAAACAGTACTACAGAGCTACAAGGAATTGCAAGCATTGGCTTTAATAATTAGAGCTGCTGCTAACCTTATAGGCTTAACTATGGAAATGATGTTTCCTCCTTCATTTGGATTGATAGCTTTGGTGGCCGTGGCATATTGCATGCTCAATGTCTGGATGGCCATGCAGGTTGGAATGGCTAGAAAAAGGTTAGTATTTACCACCATTGTACTCCTGTGAACTTTTAGAACAATCAAAATATCATGATGATAAGACTCTTTGAACAGAATATTCAAATTGGTTGTGTTATTTTGTTGCAGGTACAATGTTCCATATCCAGCCATGTATGCAGATGAAAATGAGAACAAGGATGGCAAGTTATTCAATTGTGTCCAGGTTAGATACTCTTAGTCATCGTCTCTGTGTTTTTTCGTTTTTAAGGTGGAGGGTTTTATATAAATTTATGGAATTTTTTAGTTATGGTATTGTTATTAGAATTTAACTTTGGATACATGTTTCATGAGTTGTCGTGTTTAAGAACTCATTTCTTATGGGAATGAATGGTATACTTAGCACTCATCATATCTAGATAATGTTCACATAAGTGAAGCATTGGGTCTTCTCTAGAGGTCACTCATCCTAGTAATGCTTCGCCCTTGTGAGCATCACCTAGATGCAATGAGTGCTAAATGTACCATTTGTTCTCATGATAGATGGGTTCTTGTGAACCACTACTCATGAAACATGGGTCAATGAGTTTGAATCCAGAACTAACACACTTGAATCCTAATGGCAATATCATAACTTGACATGTTGTGGAAAATTTCTCCTACTTATCTTTCTAGCCATGATATTGCTATTAGAATTCAACCCTGTAGTTTTGAGTAAAACTCGTTGATCCATATTTCATGAGTAGTGGTTCACGAGAACCCAACTCTCATGAGAGTAAATGGTACATTTAGCATTTATTGCTAGGTGTTGTTCACAAGATGAAGCATTGGGTCTTCCGAGGTCACCCATCCCAGTAATGCTTCACCTCTATGAGCAACACCTAGATGCAATGAGTACTAAGTATACTATTCGTTCTCATGATAGATGAGTTTTTGTGAACTACTACTCATGAAACATGAGTCAAGACTTTGCACACACAAGACTTAATCCCTAAAAAATCTATTCAAAACTTTTTAACTGTACCAATAATTTATTGACAAAGATGTCTAACAATATTGTATTAACAGAGAGGACACCAGAACTCATTGGAGGTCATGCCAATGTTCTTTGTGCTTCTCACATTCGGAGGTTTGCAGGTATCAAATATTACTATATAATCTTTTCCATCTCTTCTATTTATATGATATCTCTTTAGCTTCTAGTTAATAGTGCTGTTTGAATTAACATGGTAATGATGGTATCACAGCACCCAATAGCAGCGACTATTTTGGGTGTCATATATTGTATGGCAAGGTATTTATATTTCACAGGCTATGCAACCGGAGATCCAAAAAGAAGACTCACATATGGGTACTCAGTTGTTTATTTCATCCTCAGAGTTTTCAATTTTTCTATAAAATTTATGCAGTTTCCAGATTTAAAATCAAATCTGACATTTGCTGAATGTATGTAGGAAATTCAACTTTTTGGCATTGATGGGACTATTGGGATGCTCTGCTTCTTTCGGAGTGCATCAACTCTTGAGTGGTCCTTTGCTTTAGGTGTGCTGACCTTTTATAAGTGGGGTTTCTTAATCAAATCTGGCTTACTGTTCTGGTTAGGCTGAGTCCCACAAAGGATTCTCTTAAGATTTTTCATTGTTAAAGTTTAGGTGGTTAGTTTTCTGCAAATAGGGTTTCTTCATCAATTCTAGGGTTATGTTCTGGCTAGGTTGAGGCCCAAGATTGTTTCTTTTAAGATCTTTTATTGTTGAAGTTTGTACTCATTGTGGCATGGGAGTTTGTATTTTCTGATACAATCATGGATTCTTGCCATTACAGATCTAATAAAATCATGCCTATCTCATGTTTTATACAAACTGATTCTCTGAACTATTAATTTATATGTCGCAGAGGTAACAGAAGTATTAATCGTCCAGTATCCCATATTGTTTGAATATATCTTAAACATAAGGAGTCCTAGAAGCTAGTGGATTTGATGTAACAGCTATTAACAAATTGAGTTTTTAGCATTCAACTGTTAAATGCCAAACTGAGAAACCCATGTCATCATTCGCACACCAGATAAGGATCAGCATTTGATTTTGGAATGCCAAAGATAGAAAACACTTTTATGGTGACAGTGTACAGACAAGCAAATATAAATGTAAAATTAATGAAGGCGATATTGTGTGATGTTTCTATTTTTTTTAATTGAATGAAGCAATTCAAAATAATAGATAATAAACATAAATTACAATACTACTAAAAACTACTAAAAAGACAACAGCAATTGTGAAAGCCTTCTGAAAAGAAAACAGCAGTAGCAGCAATAAAATGGAAGTATAAACAGGACAAAATGGAGTAGACAACAGCATACACAAAGCTGATATAGACAACTCTCAGAAACAGAAATCCATAGTATCAGCAGGCTGGGAGTACACAGAAACAAGTCCAGAATAAAATCACACACATAATCAAGTCCCTACGCTTATAGAAATGAAATGTTTTAAAAATATTTTGTTTGTGTTGTCGTTCAATGGTGTACAATGGTTGTGTTTTGGTGAATGAAGAGTAGATCTTCATAGATATGTGTGAATTGTAATGAGTAAACCTACAAGGTAATTGATGTATGTTGAGTGGTATTATTGAAAGATAAGCTAACTGATGCAAGTTGTCCTTTAGCCTAATGAAGACCCTAATTTTTTCTGATGTTACTATGTTTAAAGTTCTTGAGTGGCTCTGTAAGTCTAAATGTGGGGCAACTGTTATCAACATTGTTCCAAATTAGACATAAAATTGTTGTTAAGTTTTGTGAAAATAAACATTTTAAGTAGCAATTACATGCATTTAATTTTAAAAAATAAATAAATTATCTTATATCAATTTGTTCATAAAATAGTATAAATATTATTATATATATTGTAAAAATTAAACATTATATGATTGATTTTAAGTTCTAGTTATTTTCTATGCAAAATGGTATCATTGTAAAAACACAAATTGGTATAATTCAACATGTTTTAATTGATTTTTTTTAGTATTTTTCCAGCATTGTAGTAGGAGGATCAAATTAGTGAAAATCATTCAAAACTCTGTTATGGTATGCAAATTGGATTTTAGTACGGACTTATATGATGATACTATTTTGTATGGAGAAAATCCACATCTATGATTTTAGTGATAAGTAATATAATATTTGAAGGAGATTTAATGATAGAAAATATTATTACAATGAAATTGTCCACGTTAGTTTATGTCTGAACATTTTGTTTTTGATGAAGTTCTCTAATTTATGAACCTTTATAAATCGATATGGTAGTCTGTAATATTCTTGTTAGGTTGGGTTGATGTCTGTAAT
Source organism: Thuja plicata (assembly GCA_018584345.1). Classification (NCBI taxonomy): domain Eukaryota; kingdom Viridiplantae; phylum Streptophyta; class Pinopsida; order Cupressales; family Cupressaceae; genus Thuja; species Thuja plicata. The sequence goes on along the minus strand of MU223689.1, from coordinate 415,923 downwards.
AATTATCTTGGTTGGGATGTCTTACAAGGTATTATCCATCAGAACATTCTTTTGCCCTTTACAGTATATATGTACTTAATCTTCTACCGCTTTTATTAAAAAAAAAATTAAAATTTGATTTTCTAGGAAGTGGAATTCCTCAACTTCGTTTTGAAAATTCCAGATTGTGCAGCCCTAATTTTTGTTTTGTGAAACCATGTTGTCTTAATCTAGTCTTAAATCCTTTCAATTATACCAAGGAACACTGAAATTGTAATTATAAACGACCAAAATTTTGTAAACAACAATATTAAACACAGATGACAGACTAACAACATGCTAACAGAAACAATATGACAAATCCTTAATGCAAATAGAACTTGATTTGAAATCCACCATAGTTTCTTAACACGAAGCTTTATCATGCCCAAGTAAAAACAACCCACCACTTTAACCCAAAGTCAACAAAAATGATCATGAGTTAAGTTTGTGTCACGATCAAATAAAAAACCAAACTACCCTGTAAGCATAATGACCATTTTAGAATGCGAATATGCCTTCATTATTATTGGATTTTCAACAATTATTATATCACCTTTCGCATCAAGGACAACAATATGACAAATCTAAGTTTCATTTTTATCATTATAATGAAACCTCAAAATGGGAGAAGCAATAAAAGATTGGCCACTCAATGACAAAACAATGGCAGCAAATCCAGAGCTAACGAGGGAGAGAATATACTTATTATCTGGACTTCCAGCTTTCCACGTGAAGTTCACACTGTTCACGGTTGTAATGAGAGAGATGGTATACTTATATAAACAGCAATATTACCAAAATGATATACAGAGCTACAAGGGATTACAAGCATTGGCTTTTATAATTAGAGTTTCAGCTAGCCTGATTAAGCTTAACTGTGGATATAATGTTTCCTCCTGTATTTGGATTGATAGCTTTGGTGGCTGTAACATATAGCATGCTCAATGTCTGGATGGCCATGCAGGTTGGAATGGCTAGAAAGAGGTTAGTATTTACTACCATGGTACTTCTTTGAACTTTCACAAGAATCACAATATCATGATAATAAGACTCTCTGAAGAGAATATTCAAATTGATTGTGTTATTTGTTGCAGGTACAATGTTCCATATCCAGCCATGTATGCACATGAGAATAAGAACAAGGATGCCAAGTTATTCAACTGTATTCAGGTTAGAAATTCTTAGTTGTTGTGTCTGTTTTATAAGTTGGAAGGTTTTATATCAGATTTATAGAATCCTTTTAGCTATGATATTATTATCAGGATTCAATTCTGTGGTTTTCGAGTCAGACTATTGACCCATGTTTCATAAGTAGTGGTTCACAAGAACCTATTTCTTATAAGAACAAATGGTACACTTAGCACTGTTGCATCTAGGTGATGCTCACGAGATGAAGCATTGGGCCTTCCCAGGAGGTCACTCATCCTAGTAATGCTTCACCTTTGTGAGCATTACCTAGACGCAGTGAGTGCTAAATGTACCACGTTCTCATGATAGATGAGTTGTTGTGAACTGCTACTCATAAAACATGGGTCAATGAGTTTGACTTGAAAACTAACACAGTTGAATCCTGATGGCAATCCCATACTTTGACTTGCTATGGAAAATATCTCATACTTATCTTTGTAGTTGTGATATTTCTATCAATTGATTCAACCCTATAGTTTTTGAGTCAAACTCATTGATTCATGTTTTATGAGTAGTGGTTCACATGAACCCAACTCTCATGAGTGTAAATGGTACACTTAGCGCTCATTCCTAGGTGATGCTCACAAGGTGAAGCATTGGGACTTTCTAGGAGGTCACCCATCCCAATAATGCTTCACCTTTGTGAGCATCACCTGGATACAATGAGTGCTAAATGTACCATTCGTTCCCATGAGAGATGGGTTCTTGTGAGCCACTACTCATAAAACATGAGTCAATGAGTTTGACTTGGAAACTAATATAATTGAATCCTGATGGTAATATCATAATTTGACTTGCTATGGAAGATATAACCTACTTATCTTTCTAGCTATCTGATATGGGTGTATGAGTCTTAGGCTGAAACGCCTTTAGGTGAGAGTCAAAGACTGAGGGGTATCCATTCCACTAAATTCACCAAGGACATGGTCCTGACCTCATCCCTTATGATGTCAAACCTTACACTCGACAAGACTCGATCCCTAATAAACCTTTCAGAACTTTTTAATTTCACCAGCAATATATTGACAAAGGTGTCTATAATATTATATTAACAGAGAGGGCACCAAAACTCCGTAGAGGTCATGCCCATGTTTTATGTGCTTCTCACTTTCGGAGGCTTGCAGGTATCAAATATAGCTAGAATCTTTTCCCTCTCTTCTATTTATATGATAGCTTGCTAAATTCTTATTAATATTGTTGTTTGAATTAACATGATGATGATGATGATATTATTACAGCACCCAATAGCAGCGGCTGTTTTGGGTATCATATATTGTATGGCAAGGTTTTTGTATTTCACAGGTTATGCAACTGGAGATCCAAAGAGGGGACTCACATATGGGTACTCGTTTGTTTATTCAATCTTTAGGGTTTTCAAAATCTTTCTATAGACATTATGAAATTTAAAATCAAATCTAACATTTGCTGTGTATGTAGGAAATACTACTTTTTGGCATTGGTGGGATTGTTGGGATGCTCTGCTTCATTTGGAGTACATCAACTCTTGAGTGGTCCTTTGCTTTAGGTGTCCTCAGCTTTTACAAGTGGGGTTTCATCATCAAATCTGGCGTCCTGTTCTGATTAGGCCGAGTCCTGCGAAGGATTCTCTTTAAGGTTTTTCATTGTTTAAGTTTAGGAGGTGAGTTTTCTGCAAATGGGGTTTCTTCATCAAATATGAGGTTCTGTTCTGGCTAGGTCCAGCTCCAAGATTGTTACTCTTAAGATTCTTCATTATTGAAGTTTATAAGATTGTTTCTCTTAAGATTCTTCATTATTGAAGTTTGTAAGATTGTTTCTCTTAAGTTTGTAAGATTGTTTTTCTTAAGATTCTTCATTATTGAAATTTGTACTATTGTTTCTCTTAAGATTCTTCATTATTGAAGTTTGTACTATTGTGACATTGGAGTATGTATTTTCTGAAACAATCATGGATTCTTCCCATTACAGATCTAATAAAATCATGCCTATCTCAAACTTTATGCAAATTGATGGCTTTTATTAATTATTATGTTGCAGAAGTAAATGAATTATCAATTGTCCAGTATCACATGTCGTTTCAATATATTAAGGAATCCGAAAAGCTAGTGGATTTGATGTTTTCCATTAACAAATGGATTTTAGCAGTCAACTATTAAATGCCAAACTGAGAAAATCCCATGTCATCATTCACACACCAGATAAGGATCTGCATTGGATAAAGCTAGAAAACATTTTTATGGTGACTGTGTACAGACAAGCAAATATAAATTGACTTGAATGATAACAATTACTAAATTGACAACTTCATTTGTATTCCAATTTACTTATCTTGCTTACCTCAAGAATAAGAATTTTCAATCTTTAAATTTAATTAATGAATATAAATTTGTTAAATCTTAATCTACGTATCCATTATAAAGGTGAAGACTTGTTCAATCGGTGAAAACTGGTTCAATGATATAACATACTTGATACCCCTCTTATAGTATCCACGAAGAGATTGTGTGTCAGGTTTTTCATCTATGAATGATACTAATTTGATGTTTTTAGGTTTGTGTAGAGGATATCAAAATGTTCTATTGATTAATTTATTATAGAAGTTTAATTGTTAAGTTTATAAATTGTTTGAAGTTCATTTATTTTATTTAAAAAAATATTGACTTGAATCTAAGACCTCTCAAATTCGAAGCTCACAACTTTATGTTGTGTTGTATGTTGTTGCCTTTAAAATGTTTAATAGTTGTTTTAATTGTTTTAATTTTTGAAAGAAAAAAGTTTTTTTTTTAAAAGAGAAAATTAAGTTTTACGAGTTTGATAAATTAGTTCTATCAATCTTTCATATTTGATCCATCTATCCTTTACTTTGAAACTCATCACTATTTCTTTAAGTAAATTAATCTATTTTAATTTACATTGATTGCATGTATTTTACTATTGAAAATATCTTTATGAATATTATATGAATCATAAGAACTAGCATACTAATATTTTTAAAATCTAAGTAAAATACCTCAAGAGATATCAAGTTTGAAAATATTTAATATTTATAAATAATAATAAAGAGCTTGATAGTGAGGAGACCATCGGACTTGGCAAACTAACACCCCAGTAGGGACAATGCTGCGTTTTTCTGCTGGCTGCGGCTAGGGTCTTTGTGCCCTAGCTGTTTGTGGTGTTTGTCTGTGTACAGGGGTAGCAAAGGTGTGTGCTAGTAGGCTGCATTCAGGTTGTGTAAGAGCTGACTTTTTTGTGGTGGGTTTTGGTTCTGTTGGGTGCTGGATTTGAGGTTTTGTTTGCCTTTGTTGGTTTTTGTGGCTCGGGTTCTGAATGGCGGGGATTTCAATGACCTCAGAATTGGTGTTGTCGGGTTGTGATAAGACTCATCATGGGTCTTCATCCAGCATGCATGCACAAAAGGCTGAGACTTTTTGTGCGAGTGAGGGTCCTAAGATGAAGAATATTAATGGGTGTTTGCCTCGAAGCCAGGATCGCCCTGTTTTAGTCATTTCTCCTGATTCGGTGTCGGAAGATGTCTCCTACTGGAGTCGGCATGCTCTCATTTGCAAGTTTCTTGGTATTCGCATTCCTCTGTCTACACTAGAAGCTTGGATCCGGAGGTCGTGGCAGATTGAAGACGATTTGGATATTATGTTGGCTACTAATAGCTATTTTATGGTTGTTTTCACCAATATGGCAGATCGTAATAGGGTGTTTGAAGGTGGCCCTTATTTTTACAATCAAGTTGGGTTGTTTATTAAACCATGGCATATGGGTTTTAATTCGGCTGAGGAGATGCCTTCTCAAGTTCTTGTGTGGATTCGTCTGCCTCGCCTCCCCCTTGAATTTTGGAGAGAGGATATCCTGCAGAGGGTTGCTTCTCTTTTGGGGAAGCCTGCTGCGGTTGCTACCCAAACTCTGGATAAAAAGGTTATTTCCTTTGCTCGTATTTGTGTCGAGATTGATCTCAATAATCCATTGCCAGATTCGGGGGAAATCTGTATTGGTTCTGCATCATGGATTCAACAGATGGATTATGAATCTATCCCTTTTCGATGTTGGTTCTGTCATGAGTATGGCCATCTCTAGGAGCAGTGCCCCAAAATTCGTAAGGATGCTCCTTCTTTTCATTCCCCTTCCTCTGCTCCTCCCCATGTTGGCAGTGAGGATAAAGGGAAAGCTCCCATGCGAGAGGAGGCTACAGTTAAAGGTAAGGATGGTTTTGTGCCAGTTAAATCTAAGGCTAAAGGAAATTGGGGTCAGAAGAGGCCTTTTAAGGATAGGCAGTCAGCTGGGGGTTTCAATAGATTTGAAGTTCTCGATTCCTTAGCTCTGGAGGAAGGGATTTCAAATGTTGTCACTTCTACTACGACTGGAGTGGGTATGGAAATTGCTCCAACTCTTGTGCCAGATCATGTTCAACAAGGAGGCCCTCAGGTACAACAGGTGACTTTGGATAATCCCATGGAAGATGATATTTTTTTGACAGATTTAGCTAGGGAGGTTTTATCTACTTCTCATGCTAAGGGATCTTCTCATCGGCTGGGAGTACAACAACGACCCCTTGAGAAAGGTCCTGCTGATAACTCTGCTAGGGGACGGAAGATGGACCATGATAAGATTAAGATTACAGGTGACCTATTGGTGGAATTAGGGTTGGTTAAACCTATTGTTGCTCACTTTTCTCAAACCTCTCAATGATTGTTCTCTCTTGGAATGTGAGGGAGTTGAATAGCACCTCCCGTCAATGAGCTATTCGTGATTTGATTGAAATTCATTATCCAGATGTCTTCTGTGTACAACAGACAAAGGTTTCTATTGAGGTCATGCATCAGTGTGCTCCACGTATTTGGTATGTTGGTCAGTGTCAGAGTATTGATTCGCAATGTAACTCTGGAGGTTTGGCTCTTTTTTGGAACCCTCGCAAGATTTTTCCCCTTTGGTGGATCTCCAGTCAAAATTCCATCTCTATGGTCGTTGCCGCTTTGGATTCTGGTGAGACTATTCTTGTTACCAATGTATATGCTCATATTGATATTCGTGGCAAAATTAGACTCTAGGACCACATTAGGTATGTTTTCTCTTGTGCTCCTTATTTTCCTTGGATTTTGGGTGGGGATTTCAATTCTATTTTATGTTTGGAGGAGAAAAGAGGTGGTTTGCCTAGGCTTGGTCCTGCTTCTATTCTTTTTCAATCTTAGGTGGATGCTCTTTCTATTATTGATGTTAAGCCTTCAAATGGGATTTTCACTTGGGACAATAGACGCAGTGGTCATGAGGCCATCTCTGAACGTCTGGACAGGTTTCTTGTTTCTTGTTTCTGGGTTGGAGGTGGTCTGGTTACCAGTTCTAAAATTCTTGATTGGAGGGGTTTGGATCATTGGCCAATTAAGTTCTCTTCTTCTCCTGTGGCTTCGCTTAAGAGGCCTTCTTTCAGATTTCAGCTTATGTGGCTTCATGACTCTTCACTTTATGATTTGGTGGCTAAGTGGTGGAGAGAGGGTGGACCAGCTTATGGCACTGCTATGTTTGTTTGTGAGAAGAAACTTAAATATGTAAAGTATCATCTTAAGAGATGGAATACTTCATGTTTTGGGATCCTCCAGTCTAGAAAGAAGAATGCTCTCGATCGTCTTGCAGTGATTACTCGCCAGATTAGGGACTCTGGCCTTACTATTGTTCTTGGTAGGGAAGAATCTCAGGCTTTGCGGGATGTGGAAGAATGGGAGCTTCGTGAGGAGATTTATTGGAAACAGAAGGCTCGCATTGATTGGTTGCAGGAAGGGGATAGAAATACTAATTTTTTCCATCATTCGGTTCAGCATCGTCGTAATAAGGGGTGTATTTCTTCTCTTGTTACTTCGGAAGGAATTAAGATTTCCTCTCAAGCTGCTCTGATTAGCGAAGCCCGCCATTTTTATTCTTCTATTTTTTCTTAAGATTCTTTGCCTGCTGATGAAGAGGAGAATTTGATTTTGTCTTGTATTCCTTCTCTTATCACCGGGCCAATGAATGATTCTCTTATTCATCCAATTTTGATCACAGTGATTGAGAAAGTTGTTTTGGGGATGAATACTGGCAAGGCTCCTGGGTCTGATGGTTTTCTTGTGGAATTTTTTCAGGAATTTTTGGATATTATTAATCAGGATCTCTTGGAGGTGGTTAGGAAATCTCGTCAGAATAAGCAAATGCTTCGTGCTTTGAACTCCACCTTTTTGACCCTCATTCCCAAGAAAGAAGGGGCTGAAAATCTTGAGTCCTTTCACCCCATTGCCCTTTGTAATGTGGTGTATAAAATTATCACTAAGCTGATTGCGGAAAGACTTAAGATATGTCTTCCGATTGTGATCTTTGAGGAGCAAGGGGGTTATGTGGCTGGTAGGCAGATTCTTGAAGGGGTTGTTGTTGCTTCTGATGTTATTCACTCTATGTCAGTTTCAAAAGAGAGATCTATGTTCATCAAGTTGGATATGGCCAAGACTTATGACAGAGTCAAATGGAGTTTTCTTCAAAAGATCCTTCTAACCTTTGGCTTTTGCCCTGAATGGGTGAGCTGGATTTTGAGTTGTGTTACTTCATCTTCTTTCTCTGTTATTCTGAATGGCGAGCCTTCAGAGCCTTTTGGTGCCTCCAGAGGCCTCCACCAAGGAGATCCTATTTCCCCACACCTCTTTATCATTTTGGCTGAAGGTCTAGGTCACTTTCTTAAGCTTCGTGTTACTCAAGTTTTGATTCATGTGTGGCATTGGGGTGGTGGCCTGCCTCATCTCTCTCATCTTTAGCTTGTGGATGACACTTCTCTTATGGGCCAGGCTCGTGTCCAGGAAGCTACTTCTTTTAGGCAAGCTTTGGATGTGTACCTTGTTGCTTCTGGTCATAAAGTTAATGAGAGTAAGTCCTCCATTTTCTTCTTCAATACACCTCAAGCTATTCAGAGGTGTATTGTTGATATTATGCGGTTTTGAATTGGCTCGCTTCCCTTTGTTTATCTGGGTATCCCTCTCATGGTGGGTAGGCATCCTAGATCCACTTGGCAAACTTTGCTTGATAAATTGCGCCAAAAGGTTAGCCACTGGACTCATCGTTGGCTATATACTGTGGCTCGTTTGACTCTTTTAAAGTCAGTTAGCCAGGCCCTTCCTATTTATAGGTGTTTTGTTCAGGCTGCTCCTATGTACTTCCTTCAAGAATTTGGTGCTCTCTCCCGTCAATTTCTCTGGAGTGGGAATCTCTCAACTTCTAAATGGAGCCTTGTTAGGTGGGAAATTATGTGCAGACCAATTAAAGAGGGTGGCCTTGGTTTACGGTCTACTATTCTTAATGGAAAGGTTCTTGTTGCTAAGATTTATTGGCACTGGTGTACTATTCAGCATCATCTTTGGGCTTGCATCCTCTTCCATAAGTATCTTCCTAGAGTTGATGGCTTTAATATTCCACGCTTTCCTCTGTTGGGGAGAGGTTCTATGACTTGGAATACTTTGAAGCTTGGAGCTCAATTGGTTAAACATGGTCTCTTTTGGACCTATCACTCTGGATCTCAAGCTTTTTTTTGGCTTGACTCTTGGGATGGTTACCCCTCTATCCTTTCCTCTCATCCACATCTTCAGGCCCTTTCTAATTTTTTCTTGTTGCTGGTTGGGACACTATCGATCATTATAAGATTGGACGTGGAGGGGGGTTGACACGTTGGAAACATTTCTTTTAATGGCCTCCAGGGGGTTATGAGGAAGATAAGCGAGAGTTGGCATAGATCTTACAGGCTCGGGATTGTACTTCTTTGGTCGGGCATGATGTTTTAGCCTGGAATAGTAGTGATTTGTCTGGGAAATTCTCTGTCTCTGCTGGCTATGTGGAACTTCTCTGACAGACTTTTGGTGCAATTTAGGTGCCTTGGTGGAAAGAAGTCTGGTATAAGCATTCTTGGCCCAAGTGCAATTTTTCTATGTGGCTAGTGGTTCACAATCGGTGCCTCACCTGGGATAATTTATGCAAGTGTAGTTTTTAGGGACCTTCGATGTGTGTTTTGTGTCATTCTAGTGAGGAAAACATCTCTCATCTCTTCTTCCAATACTCCTTCACTAGACATTTATGGCATTCTTGGTAGAATGTGTGGAACCAATCATCTTGGCATGTTTCTTCTTTAGTAGAGTTCTTTTCTCGATGGGGTAAGGCCCCTGTGAAAACTGCCTTTCTTAAGGTTGCCTGGCATCTTGGACCTTCCTTTCTTATTTGGCATATTTGGTTGGAGCAAAATTGAAGAATCTTTCAGGATGTGTCCTTGGAGCCTCATTACTTGTGGTGGAAGATTCTCCACTCTTTGAGAGAAACTGTTTCTACAAAATGTGATACTATGGAGGCTATAGATCCTGGAGATGCTATTGTCCATAACCACCTGAATTTTCCTCCTCCACAAGGCAAGTATTTAAGGAAGACATGTCGGCACCCCTTGTGAAAGATAAATAGAGTTGGTAAGTGGAGTTCTCCTCTGCAAGGTATTCTTAAAATCAACACAGATGGGTCTTCCAAAGGAAATCCAGGTCCTGCTAGTATTGGTGGACTGGGCAGAGATAGTAGGGGAGATGTTCAGTTTATATTTTCAGTTTATAAAGGTCATCACACTAACAACCTGATGGCGTCCATAGCTATCTTGTATGTTGTGGAGTGTGCTTGTGACCTTGGATGGCGAAGGCTTATCTGTGAATCTGACTCGCAGGTGGTGATTCGTCTATTGACTCACCCGCATTCAAAGGATGTTAGCTAGAAGTTAGGCTTGATTGTTAACCAGATTCTTCATTTGTGTGTTTCTTTGGATTCTATTACTTTCACCCATATCCCCAGAGAGTGGAATGGCGTTGCTGATTGTTTGGCCAAATGGGCCTCTGATTATATGTTTGCTTGGAACATTGTAAATATGGCTCAATTACCTCCGGGCCTATCTCATCAGTTAGATCATTTAGTTGATCTTGATAGGGCTGTTTAACGCCTTCTAGCTATAGTTCTTCCTGCTTAAATAAATTTTCACCCCTCTTTTATTTCAAAAAGAGCTTGATAGTAAATTAGTGATTCTATATTTCAATAATTTTAATAATTTATATATATTTAGTTTTAAAATTTGGTAATTTTAACCATCCCAATAAATTATGAGCATGTGCAAATAAATTTAACATAAATGAGTGAATTTATTTTAATTTAAATTATTAATAATCATAATGAGATAAAGTCAATATCATACTCATTAGAACTATGACAACGATTATAATGTCTCGCTAGGAACCCATAGAACTAACATCTAATATAACATATAGGTGTAGATTTCTTTTTTAAATTTAGAACATAACAACATTGAGTTGCATTACATGTGAAATGATAAAAATGCACAAGCGGAAGACGTGCATGACATACATAAAAATAAAATATGTTAAACATTAATTTGTGTTGACTACATAATTACAAAACCAAATAAGAATTCTTGCATATCCTTTCATTGAATCAAGATACACATCCACCCAATGAGTATTAACATGATACCCTAATCACCAATGTATATTCTAAATGATTGCATCAATCTCCATGAGGAGAATCCAACTACCATATACAATTTCAATTATAGTTAAAAAGCATGACAATAATATTACTATAATGCATCACTAAAATATTAAAGAAGAAAATTGGAACTGAAACCTTCCAACACTCAAATAACTACTCATAAGACCCATGCAATACACAACAACAAGGGCTAAGCACATTAACAATTACCAAAAGAAATGCAACCAAATATAATAGTATCATATGTTTCCATTTCCACTCAATAAACACTTGAAACTAGATTCTAGATGTATGTGAAGGAGATAGTGTCATTGCATAGCCTCAATATGAGTTACCTTGGCAACCTCTCAAGACTTTGGTCCCCATTTGACAACTCATGTGGAACGGATGTCCCATGGATGACTATACCTTCTTGATCTCATCCTTAGTCTCTGCAAGCACTCAAGACCATGCGTGTGGCACCACATTATCTTATTTTAGTGTGTATTATCTCATTCCCCCTAGTTCATTAATTAGGTCATCACTTGTTTACAAACTCCCCAATAGATTACCATGGTAGCCTCTTTAGGGCCACAAACCCTCCCTTGATGACTCTAGACATTTGTCCTTTAGGTTTAAGGGTGTGTGCACCAAGCTGTGAACCAAAAAAGTGGACACATCTTTTAAAAAAATAAAATTTCATATAACCCGATCGGGTTATTGAAAATTCAAAATTGTTCCAGGCTTGGTAACCAAGCCTAGAAAATATTACAAAAAAACTCAATCTGTCTAAGAACCTGATTGGGTTTCTAAATTTCAAATAACCCGACTGGGTTCTGAAAATCAAAAAGTACTTCAAACTCGATCAAGTTTTGAAGAAGTAAAAATTATGCATTTATTCTCCATAACCCGATCAGATTATGAAGAAATTAAAATAGGCTTTTCTCTAGAAGCCATACCTTCCACATATGGAGTCCGATTGACTCCGTTCAAAAAGCATAGGAAAGATCTTGAGACGATCTAACACATGATTAACCTACAATCATCTTTAGTCATCAATAAAAATTTTGTCATCCATTTGAATCAAGTAAGGTATAAATAGGTACTCATTATTGCCCATACATGCAATGTATAGGAAAATCTCTCTCTCTCTCTAAATCCAAATCATTTGTAGGATATTTCATCTCATGTTCCTTGAGTTTCAAAGATTCATAGGAAATTACTCATTCATCCTATATAGGAACTGCCCCTATTCCCTCCAAAGATGCATCAATACAAACCTCAAATTCACCTACTAGATCAGGAACTACTAGGATAGGAGCATTGGTCAATCACTCTTTGAGAACATGAAATTTTTCCTCACACTACTTTGTCCAAACAAAATTCTTCCCTTTTCGCTAAAGAGAAATGATAGGATGTGCAATCCTTGAGAAATCCTTCACAAAATGATGGCATTAACCTGCCAAACCCATGAAGCTGCAAAACTCTAAACATTGGTTGGCACTAACCGATCCATAATTTCCTTAATTGTAGAGGGATCAACTACAATACCCTCTCTTGAAATAACATGGCCCAAATATATGATCTTTGATTGGAAGAATTCACACTTGGCCAAGTTAGCATAATGTTTATTATCACGAAGGCACTGTTGGATAATATCAGAATTGGGTACTACTGATGCTATTAGCATTCATGTTTTGTCATTGATGTCAACATATGTTTATGTGGAGTGAACAGACTGGTTATTACTATTGCATGATGACTGACATAAGTGTACGGACACTGTACAGATGAATCAGAATGATCGAAGATAAGGATATGAAGAAGGATGTGTGATGACCTTATTCCTAAGGTTGCTTGGCTTAATATTGCATATTCGAGATCTTACAGATGTTTTAGTGAACACTGGTTTCTGGACTATGACAGTGATACTTGACAGAGTAGGTCTTTGTGTTTTGGGTATATCTTTCAGGAGAAGATGATTCAGGATATGCGAGCTTAAGGGATGACAGAGGACACATTGAGGAATGTTTTTTGTTGATCGATAGTCATGAGATTGTTGGTGACGTCAGTTGTGGTGTGTTTTCTAGAGGAGACCTATTTGGGGCCGACTTCATAGATGTAGCGTGTATTATGGATTGTGAGCATGGATTATGGATCTTGGAGTATATCTAATGTATTTTAATTGATGTTTACTTGTCTTAGGTACCTTGTGTATCTTAGCAAGGGGTTAAATAATTATTTGTATATTGGGAAAGCTTAATTGGTCGACCTAATCTATTATTGTAATAGGATATATATGAGAGATCTTTTCTTTTGAAAAGAAGTTGTAGTAGTATAAGAGAGTGATGTGAAGATAAAGAACTATGGAAGCTATGAAGCTTGATTGGCTGCTAGATGTAGAGAAGAGTTTGTGATTATAGTACTTCATTAGAACTGACCAAGCAAAGACAGTTGTTATCAGACAGTTCACTGGATTGTATATTTCTTATATACACTTGTTCAGATTGTTAATCCTTGAGGGTGGCTTTAACCTTCTTTGGGTAGTGTGCTTGGGCAATGAGCCCACTGTTACTCTTGACTCCTAACAGGGTATGTCCTTTAACAGAGACTATGTATTGTAATGTTGTAATAAGCTCCTAACAGGGCTAAATCTTTTAACAGGGATACTATACTCTCAGTACATCATTTGTGGGTGCTAATTCCCACCGGGGTTTTACCTTTAACAGGGTTTCCTCAACAAGAAGGATTGTGTTATTGTATTGGCATTTACTGTGTTATCATTTGAATTGAAGTTTTGGTTTATAAATTTTAATAAGTTTGGTTTGTTCTCTCAGTTGTGCTTGTGGACTGTTATTCCTAACAATTGGTATCAGAGCTACTGGTCCTTAGAGAGAAATCTTAACAGCTTGAGGTGATCCTGAAGATGACTTACAACTGGAAGGAGAGTTCGTAATTTGATCCTAAAAAATTTCACAGTTGGAAGAACAAGATGAGAACACATTTTCTATGTTTGGGAATCGACTACTGGATGATCATGAAAAGAAAGGAAAAGATAAAGACTGGGGATGAATTGGATAAAGGTACTAAAGATGATAAGAATTTATTTTCATGTAATATGGTCGCAAGGGAATCATTGATCAGCGCACTTTCTGGAGGCAAATTTATAGAAGTAAAAGACTTGGATTCTGCACATGAAATTTGGACAAGATTGGAAGCACTGTATGAAGGAGATAAGTTTACAAAATAGGCAAAGCTACAAAACTGGAAGACAAAGATGGAATCATTGAAGATGAAATCTGATGAGAATGTTAGGGAACATGCACAAAGAATTACTGAAGTGGTTACTAGCATCAGAAACTCTGGAGGTACTTACAGTGAGGAAGAAGTGATTATGAAGATACTCATATCTCTGAAACTCGCATACAAAGCTAAAGTACACGCTATAGAGGAGATTATACCTTTGACACCAAACTTCAATAGAGAGATTTTGATTGGAAAGCTAACTAATTTTGAGGCTGCATAACTGGGAGATTCTTTACCTAAATTTGAGTCAGCATTTAAGGCAACTGTGCATAGAAACAAAAAGACTTTATCTGAAATTGTGAGCACCAGCAATAGTGACTTGAGAGAAGAACTTGGAGACTATACTGATGAATGGGGACAAATACAGGAGGAAGAAAGAAAGCTAGATGAAGTGGTAGCCCTAATCACTAGAAGAGAAAAGAGAGGTATGGGTAAATTTGAAGGCAAGTTACCTTTGAAATTTTTTTCATGTAACAAGATTGGTCATGTCCTACAAGGGTTCCAAAACATAAACCTAAGTTTTACAAATGAAATTATTCAAAAGACAAGGAATGTTATTATGCTAGTGAAGGCATTTCTGATGATGATGTTGATTATGATGAAATTGGATTTATTTCTATTAATGATGATGAACCTATACATGAATAAAAAGCCTTAGTATCTCGTGTTGAAATGAAATATGAATGGGTTATAGATAGTGGTTGTTCACATCATATGACTGGAGATAAAAATAAGTTTGTTAGTCTGAAAATATATGATGGTGGTGTTGTTATATTTGGTGACAATACTCCTAAGCTTATCATTTGAGTTGGATCTATTTCTCTAGATGGAAAGACTAATACTAACAATGTACTACTTGTTGATGGACTTATGCATAATCTATTGAGTGTTGGATAGCTAGTGGAAAAAGGTTATCAATTGAAATTCATTATTGAGAAATGTTCTATCAGAAGTAAATCAGGAGACTTGATTGCATCTGGTACAAAATTTAGAAGTAATGTATTTGAATTAAATACATCTAAAGCTTCTTATTTTATTGCGAAGGTTGATGACTGCTGGTTATGGCATAGAAGATTTTGTAGTGTTAACTTTGATAACATTGTGAAGGAAAGTATGACAAATGCAGTAAGAGATCTACCTAAGATTGTGAAACCATCTAACACTATGTGCAGAGAGTGTGTTATGGGGAAGCATACTAGAAGTAGTTTTAAAAGCAAATCTTATTTAGTAAAAGGGAAGTTGGATCTGGTACATACAGTTTTGTGTGGTCCTACAAGAGCAAGATATTATTATGGTGAAAGGTACTTTATACTTTTTTTTGATGACTTTTCTAGAATGATGTGTGTTACATATTTGAGAGAGAAATCTGAGGTATTTGACAAATTCAAGTTATTCAAAGAAAAAGTTGAGAATGAATCTAGTTTGAAGATAAAATGTTTGAGATCAGATAGAGGTGGCCAGTTTATTTTAGATTTATTTAATACCTACTATGAAGAGCATGGAATATTCAAATAGACGTCTGCTCCTAGGACACCACAACAGAATGGTATAGCAGAGTGAGAAATAGAACAATATTAGATGCTGCTAGAACTATGTTGCTGGAAGGAAATGTATCAAATGTTCATTGGAGAGAAGTTGTTGGTACTGTTGTGTACACCTTGAACAAAATTCAAATCAAAGAAGGTACAAGTAAGACTCCCTATGACTTATGGTTTGATCATACTCCTACTATAAATTATTTCAGAATATTTGGAAGTAAATGCTATATCAAAAGAGATGATGAGTTAGGGAAGTTTTATGCTAGAAGTGATGAAGGTATCTTCCTTGGTTATTCTACTAAGATAAAAGCATATAAATATTTTAATCTGAGATTGAGGAAGTTGATTGAAAGCACTAATGTGAGGATAGATGAAAAATTTTAGATTTAGGAAAGAATGTATGACTGTGGACAAATCGCAGAGATAAAAGAGGTCACTACTGAACCTACAGAACCTTTGATGGTTGATGATGAGATTGAATATGAATCAATTGAGCTTACTGAGACTCCTAAGACTCCTAGGTATGTTAAGAAGAACCATCCTACAGATCAAATCATTGGTAATGAAAGTAAAGGAATGATGACTAGATCTAAAGTAAGAGATGAAATTTGTTTGATTTCTCAAGTTGAGCTGAAAACTATTGATGAAGCATGTAGAGATGAATCTTGGACTAAAGCTATGCAAGAAGAAATAGAATAGATAAAGAAAAACAATACTTGGGAATTGGTTCCAAGACCTGGAAAAAAAAATGTGATAGGAACTAAATGGGTTTTCAGAAACAAAATGGATGAGGAAGGAACAACACGGTAAGAAATAAGGCTAGACTGGTTTGTAAAGGCTACTCGCAACAAGAAGGCATAGACTTTGAAGAAACATTTTCTCCTGTTGCTAGGTTAGAAGCTGTGAGATTATTTATTGCTTATGTTGCACTAAAGAATTTAAAGTATATTAGATGGATGTGAAATCAGCATTCTTGAATGGAGATTTGGAAGAATAAGTATACATTGAGAAACCTTATAGATTTCCTTTGACAGAAGATGAAGACATGGTTTGTAAGTTGAAGAAAGCATTGTATGGACTGAAACAAGCACCGAGAGCATGGTATGCAAGAATAGACAAGTATCTATTTTTTCTTGGTTTCAAAAAAGGTAATGCAAACAATAATTTATATTTAAGAACTGGTGAAGATGGAATCTTAATCATAGAAGTTTTTGTTGATGATATCATTTTTGGAGGCAATGATAAAATGAGTAAAAATTTCTCTAAAGAACTGGAAAATGAATTTGAAATGTCAATGATTGGTGAGATGAAATTTTTTCTTGGTTTGCAAATTAATCTGAGTAAGAATGGTATTTTTATATCTCATACCAAGTATCTTAAGGAAATATTGAAGAAGTTTAGAATGGAATATTGTAAACCTATTGGGACACCCATGGTGACTGGTTACAAACTGACTAGTAATGATGAGACTCAAAGTGTTTTTCAGACAAAGTACAGTTCGATGATTTGTGGTCTACAATATCTAACTCACACTAGACCAGATATTTCTAATGCAGTTGGAATTGTGTCAAGATATCAAGCAGATCCTAAATAGACACACCTTGTTGCTGTGAAAAGAATTTTTAGATAATTGAAAGGAACAATAGAATATGAACTATGGTATGAAAAAATAGATGACTTTATTTTACAGGCTTACACTTATTCTGATTGGGCAGGTAATGTGGATGATAGAAATAGTAAAAGTGGTGGAGCATTTTTCCTTGGGAAAAGGTTGGTTTCATGGTTAAGTAAGAAGCAGGATTGTATTGCTCAATCTACTGTTGAATCAGAGTATGTTTGTACTGCTATAAATTGTACACAAGTTGTTTGGATGAAAAAAAATTTGAAGGACATTGGAATAATTTTTGAAGAGCCAGTGGTTATCCATTGTGATAACACTAGCACAGTGAATATGTCAAAGAATCTTGTAATTCATTCAAATACCAAACATATTTCTATTAAGTATAATTTCTTTAGGGACAAGGTAGCAGAGAAAGAGATTAGACTGGAGTAAATTAGCACAAAGGAATAGATTGCAGATATATTTACAAAACCTTTGCCAAAAGATGATTTTGAATGTCTTAGAAGCATGATTGGGGTGAGAGCCCCTCCCAATGGTAATTAACATATGCAAGCATGCATTGGTCCAGTGACTTTTAGAGCTATATCATTTTCAAGACTTGATGTATGGATCTACTCCTCGGGGGGAATGATCGCAGGAACACTATGGAGCATATTTGAGTGATTTTGCACCTGGATGTTAGACATGAAGATTTGAAAAAGCTACACCTTACAGAAGATTACAAAAGAGTTATAGCACCCTTTGCCATTGTTCCAAAGGGGGGGAGATTCTATGTAAAAATCCCTACTATTTTAGGGAGATTTGTATTGAGGATATTGAGAAGATTGTATTGAGAGAGAGTACATTTTGGGTTGATGGATTTTCCCATATGTTGCCATAAATTCCAAAGGGGGAGATTCTTGGATGATATCAGAATTGGGTACTACTAATGATGTTGGCATTCATATTTTGTCATTGATGTCAATAGATGTTTCTGTTGAGTGAACAGACTTGTTATTACTATTGTATGATGACTGACAAAAGTGTACAGACACCGTACGAATGAATCAGAATAATAAAAGATAAGGATATGAAGAAGGATGTGTGATGACCTTATTCCTAAGGTTTCTTGGCTTAATATTTCATATTGGAGATGTTACATATGTTTTAGTGAAGACTGGTTTCTGGACCGTGACAGTGATACTTGACAGAGCAGGTCTCTGTGATTTGGGTATATCTTTCAGGAAAAGATGATTCAGGTTATGCAAGCTTAAGGGATGATAGAGGACACATTGAGGAATGTTTTTTGTTGATTGATAGTCATGAGATTGTTGGTGACGTCAGTTGTGGCATGTATTCTAGAGGAGACCTATTTGGGGCCAACTTCAGAGATGTACAGTGTATTATGGATTGTGAGCATGGATTACGAAACTTGGAGTATATCTAATGTATTTTAATTGATATTTACTTGTCTTAGGTACCTTGTATATCTTAGAAAGGGGTTAAATAATTATTTGTGTATTGGGAAAGCTTAATTGGCCAACCTAATAAATTATTGTAATAGGGTATATATGAAAGATCTTTTCTTTTGAAAAGAAGTTGTAGTAGTATGTGAGAGTGATGTGAAGATAGAGAAGTGTGGAAGTTGTGAAGCTTGATTGGATGTTGGATGTAGAGTAGAGTTTGTGATTATAGTACTTCATTGGAACTAACCAAGCAAAGACAATTGCTATAAAACACTTCACTCGGTTGTATATTTCTTATATACACTTGTTCGGATTGTTAATCCTTAAGGGTGGCTTTAACGATCTTTGGGCAGTGAGCCCACTGTTACTCTTGACTCCTAACAGGGTTTGTCCTTTAACAAGGACTATGTACTACAATGTTGTAATAAGCTCCCAACATGGCTAAATTTTTTAACAGGATACTATTCTCTTAGTACATCATTTTTGGGTGCTAATTCCCACTGGGATTTTACCTTTAACAAGGTTTCCTTGAAAACAAGGATTGTGTTATTGTATTGGCATTTACTATTTTATCATTTGAATTGAAGTTTTAGTTTATAAAGTTTAAAGTTATAAATGAGGTTTGCACCCTAGCTAGGCTTGAACTTAGCCAACCTGTGAAATATAGGACTATTTTTAGGTTGTGGGTAGCCTATAATGAAACTAGACCTCCAGATTATGGTTTGGTTCCCATAAGATCACCTAAAACTACCTTTTTGAATAGGGAAAAGGATAAGAAGATTCTTGAAATGAAAATCTAAATGCTTTAAAGGTGATACACCAAAGTTATGAATCCTAGAACCTCTAACAACAAATCAAACTCACAATGGGATTCAACAAAGTCTAACTAAATCCACAACTTGATTCACTCTCACAAAATGCATAAAATGGTTGCATGAAGGTTATAGTTTTCAATTTGTACTTGAAGGAAACAACAATTTCTCAACTTTGACTTACTAAAAATGATGAAACATAACATACAATTAGGATTACCAATAAGAACTTCTTGCTTTTTAGATCTATTTCTAAAGAATGAGGAATAGAGGACTTGAAAGTAAATCATTGTATTTTCTCTAAAATTCATTCATGCGCAATCAGAGACAAGAAAATAATAAGAAGGAACAATTGCTACTTTATTGAAAAACAAAGGAGTTTTTTTGTTTACATTAAAAATCTAAAAATGTCATAGAAAAAGATTCAATACAATTATGCCCTGCTAAAGCAAAAGTTGGAAAAGAAAGAACTCGGGAGAAATCAATTACAACTTTTTCTTTATTGAGAGTATTCTCTCACAACTAGAAATAGAACTGAATGTGTAACTGCACTATGACTGGATGAAGCTCCTAAAAATCCAGGAGAGAGATGGAAACTTGCCCAAACATAGTTCTCAAATGCCAAAAGTGCCTTCATGGTCGTATGTAACTAAAAAGTATTCAAAACAAAGGCCAAAACAAAAGGAAATTTACTATTCTCAGTTTGAAAACTTTCCTTGATGGATTAACTGCTATATTCACCTCAAAACTCCCCTTTTTGAGCCTTTAACTGATATTGCCCTGATTGCATGATCTTCCTTTTAAATTACATGATTCAAGGTCTTGTCCTGCTCATGTTTGCATCAGATCTCTGCTCTGATTCTTTAGCAGTGCTGTTTATGATAATAGCATTGTTACTCTACCATTGTTATTCAACATTTTTGATCATTGATTTAGCTCATTAGTAACAACACACTCCCCACTAGTGAAGTCTCTATTATAGCAGCCATGCAACATCACTATTTTTGCTATGCTGGTGGTCTTTCAAAACCATTACTTTGAGACACTATAAATCGCTATCTTTATTGTATATTAATGACCTATTCTCACTGTTATGACACGTTCATTATTTTTTTCTTTGAATACTCTCCCCCATCATTGCTCTAATATTCCTTTATGACAATGATTTGTATATGATTCAAATGATTGTTACATCCTACATTCATGCTATTAAATCTCTGAACTTTCATGTAATGGTGGATTCATTCTTTTAATAATAGTGTTTGTCACTGTCCTATGACATATTGCTTCACCTTTATTGTAAAAATCAAATTTATTGATTTCTTTAGCATGTTAATTGTTTTGATACTTATCCTCTTGCCTATCTTTCCTCGTGTTTTTTTACAACAACAATGTCATTTCTCTATTCTCTCAAAATGGTGATGTATCTCTATTCTAAAACATGACACTATCTTCCTCTCTACTACAAGAAATTAGTCTTAAAATTATGGATAACCTTGTCCTCTTATGCTAATGATAGTATTAGAACTTGCTAACTTATATCATAACAACATTTTACATCCGCACCACTGCTAATGTGTCCTCCCTTTGCAGTGACAACTTATCATGTATTCATCATGGCTATTGATAACTCATGGCTTCCCCATAACTAATAACTTCATGGCTGCCCTCTTATATCCTCTCCCATGACTGTCTTCAATAATTCTATGATCTTCATCATATTCATGTCTGCTCTAGTATAAGATTGCTGCTCCAATTCACAGATTGCTACTGATTCACTAATTTCTTGGTCCAAGGCTGCTCTTCACAGCTTATGATAGTCATACTCTTTGTCTTTGTTACACATGATCACTGTTACAAAATACATTATTTTTTTTCATCATGTTGTTGAACCCTTGATGCCCTTGCATTGATATTGTTCTTCACATTTTCTATTTTGAACAACCATCATATAAAATTTAGTAGAACTTTTCTCCATTCTTATTGTATAACTATTTCAACTACATTCTTTGTTCTGGCATAGCAGTTCATCACTTCATGGATCCCTATTTTAATCTATTTCATCTTTAATTTTCTTTTGTGCCCTTTATTGATAGTGGTTTAACTGTTTAACATATTCTTTTTCACATTGTTTTGACATTGCCTAATGGATTGCTTCTCACTATCCTTGATCATCTTGTACTACTGATTTGGATCATCTCTATTCATCTTCCACTGATATTGCAACCTTGGTACTCTTTATTGATGCATAGTGTACATATCATACCTTTGTTCTACTTGACTGATCATTGTTCCTTTCTTTCATAGTGTCCCATTTTCTTTGGCTAGGGTTTATATCCTCTAAAAATATTGCCTCTTTAACTGCTTATGAAATATACAAAGCCATGACTGTATTCACTTGAATGACAGTGAGGGTTTGGACCTCTTTTACTGTCATATTGGGCATAAACCGATCCTAAATGTTCTTGAGGAAAATTTTAGGTCACATAACAATAACATGTTCATAATTGACCTCAAGGTTGTCATACCTTCAAACTTATACAAAACATTGAATGATCATAACAAAACCTCTCTGATGATCACCATTCATCGCAGAAAATAAGAACTTAAGCTCATGGCAATATTAAAAATTTATTTTGATACATATATTCATTAATGATGGCATGCACGATTCTTGTGTGAGCTCTGCATTATTATCTCTAGATCCAACAAAAAGTCCTCACACGTGAATCTCATTGATATGCTTCATATGAACTATTTTTCCTCATCAAGGCTAGTCATTCTCTCCCTAATTTTCATTCTCTCCCTAATTTTCATTGTTTCCTCTTCTATGAACGTCGTTTCCATCATACATTCTAGCATTTATTCTTCTAATCTTCTTTATAGAAAAAAAATTCAATGCTCTTCCTGATTTTTTGCATACTTTCTTTTTTATATGTTGTCCTTTCAAGAAAAAATTATGTTCCTTGAAGACAAATTGATGCTCTCTTTATTAGATCTGTTGTTTGCATTCATAAACTCATTGTTTTTTCTCCATGAATCTACTCTTTCCATGAAAGAACTTGTTCCTCCTCATCTATGACCGCCATTTTATTTGTTCTTGATGTTCATTATCATTAAATCTTCTATTTTTTAGTGTATATCTATTATTCTTGAATGAAGATTTGATTTCTCCTTCAAGAAGATTGTTCTCCCTTAATGGAAACTTGATGTTCTTTTCTTTAAATTCTTTGTTCTCTCAATCTTTATTGTTGTTCACACATTTTCTCGCTACTCTTTAATCAAGACAGTTTCTCATGACTTATAACTGTTATTTCTCATTGAAATATCACTCTTGTCTACTAAATCTACCCTTCTTGAATGGAAACCACATTCCTCTTGAAAGAGTGTTGTTCTTTATCATGAAAAACACTTGAAACTGATCTTGGCTACCATTTTAGCATAAGACAAGTTTGTTATGAGCATAGCTAGGTTTCAATTCTTTTGACTCAAGTTCACATTTGAGTTTAAGATAACTCTCTAGAGGCTAAGATTTTGGAAATATTGACTTTACTTCCCTTTATTTCTCTCCAAATAAGAACCACACTAGTGTCTCCTTGAACTAATTCCAAACAAACACATGACAAGGAATATAGCATAGAGAAGGCACTTTTCAAGACTTGGATTAATGATAAGACCCTATTCACATTTTGGCACTTTAACATTGTTGAAATGAGGCATTTGAATTATTTTTCCCTCTTTCTTGTTTTTCATCATTTAAAACCCTCCTAAAAACCTCATAAAAGGGAATGACCCTCCTATAAAGTTTATTCTTGGCCTAGAGGTAAAAGTGGGTAACAAACACCTTGGCTCCTCTCATCTGATCAAAGAGGGCATCAATCCTTGACAAAGGATAATGGTTCCTCACTTTCATCTTATTCAATGATTGATTATCAATGCACAACCAAAGGAATGTGTCTTTTTTCTTAACAAATATGATTGGTGATCCCCATGGAGAAATACTAGAATGAATAAACCCTTTGAACAAAAACTCCTCCAGTTGCAGCCAAAGTTTTTTCAACTCTTGAGTGGTCGTTCAGTAACGTACCTTAGAAATAGGTTCTTCTCCAAAAATGAGATCACTATGGAAATCAATATCTTTCTTAAGAGGCATGCCTGGAATCTTAGCTGGAAACACATTTGAAAAATCCTAAAGAATTGGGTGACCATAAAAATAAATCTCTCAACTATCACCCTCTTCTAGATCATTGACTAAAAGCACAAATAACTGACATCCATGTCACAGGCATTGCTTTGATTGCATGGAAAAAATCATTTGCGGGGATATAGGTCTCTAGACCCCTATCAAATCCATTCTTCCACCATAGTCTTTAAGATATTGCATATTCTTATGTCAGCAGTCAATATAAGTTTGGTGCACATCCAACCAATCCATACCCAAAACAATGTCATAAGACCCCAAGGGAAGAATACGTAAGTCAAACATTGTGGTGAAGGCACCTAATTCCAATACACTACCATGAATAAGGTAATCTAAAACCACCTTAGAACTAGTAGCCAAATCATTTCCACCTATCAGTTTTCTTTGTTTCCACAAGCCCACATCGCTCCACAAAGAAGGATAAATGAAAGAATTAGAAGCACCAAAGTCAAAAAAGATAGAAATAGAGTGTATACATAGTGTACCAAATGTCTCTACAATGGTGCCCTAGTGCTTATTTTGATGATTATCCACCGTCGCAAATACTCTATGAGATATGCATGCATCACCAACTGTAGGTTTTGAAATAGCCTACCTATGACTAGATACATGTATCACTCTCTGGGGACACTGAGCTGCTATATGGCCAATGTTGACCACAAGTGTAACGACCTTCCCTACCATAACCTCCTCTTGTCGAAGGTGTCGTAGACTAAAAAAACTACCTCTACTAGAAACTTGTACTATACTCAGAGTAGGCTAGCTAGACTATTTGCACTTTTTAAAATTTCGATTGTGATCCCTCACAATTTGAGATCCATTACCACAAGCATTCTAAGAATTCTTCTACTTTTGTTGATGTTGTCGCCTTTAAAATATGAAAAAGATTTCTTAGAAGGTCGTGCAAGCTACAACTAATTACTTCTAGCACTGGCACCTTCTATAGGTGTGATACAAACCTAAATACCTATCCACCCTCTGAACCCATACTTGTCCTCTACCGATCATGCCTTCTTTTCTACAACCTCTAAGGTTTTAGGTTTAAAATCTTGGACTTCACCCCTAATGCAGACATTAAGGCCCCAAATAAAGTGTTGTACAAATATGGCCTCATAATTTTCTATGTCATCTTAAGGTTTCATCTCAAATAAATAGTACATGTACTACTCCACTATCATGTTCATTTGGTGTAGATTGTGAAATTCATCTACCTATCTCTGCCTCCACTGATATGACAGGAAGCAGGCTCAATATCTCTCAAGAAATATCTCCCAAAATAAAAATACAATATCAAGAGGCATATTCTATTCATGTAGTCTCCACCAAGTAGATGAAAATCCCCTAAGATGTATGATGGTAGGCTTGTCCTTAGTGTTAAGGTACTATAGCGGTGCATAGAAAAATATTTGTCAAAATTTATCAACAATGTCTCGACTTCTGTACAACTTTTGGTGTCATCAAATGTGGGTGGCCTTGACTTAAGAAGGTCTCTCATGTGTCCGGCTAGAATGACATCCTTATCTACTACTGTATATTTCCTTATAGGAGACGCATGACCTCTCTCATGATCAACCCTAGAGTGGGGAAGGGTACTTGACCTCTCCCTCTACTAATGTTGGGACTAATGATACTATTCTTTCTAGAATATCCTATAGAAGATGGACCACCTAAGGACCTCCCAACTCATCATTCTATTCTTCCCTTTGATCCTCTTATCTCAATAAACTCTCATAATTATGTTGTTTCTCCTCCTGATTACCCTTCTAAGAACTTCCATATTGGTAAGAACCTAGTGAGGTACTACCATGCCTACTTCATCCCCAGCCTCTCCCTCAACCTCTTCCTTAGCCTCATTCTTATTATTTTCCTTGACCTCTTCCCCAATGTCTAGGCATCTTACCTAGTCACAAGGCAATAAGAAATCATAAGGCGAGGTTCCAAAGGCATAACTAAGGAGAGAAAACATAAATGAATAGAATACATAATCTCTTGCCATAGGATAACATAATGGGCTCAATTCACCATAGGGCCTTGTGTATGACCATGGTCTCTGATACTGGATATGTAATGCCTCGCTATGAACCCCAGAGAACTAACATATAATATAACATAGCAATAGATTTTTCTTTTAAACTTAAAAAATAAAAACATTAACTTACATTATACATGAAATGATGAACATGCACAAGAAGAAGACACACACACACACACACGACTATCTATGTTCTCTTAGGACCCCTAACATCGTTACCATTAACAAGATTAACTCACTTACATAACAATGAAGCATCTTAAACATTAATCTATGTCAACTATGTACTTTCAAAAGCAAACAAGAATTCTCACGTATCCTTTCATTAAATCAAGATACACATCCATTTAATGATAATTAACATGATACCCTAATCACAAATGTATCTTCTAAATGATTACATCAATCTCCATGAGCATAATCCAATTGTCATATATAATTTCAATTATAATTGCAAAGCATAACAAGAGAATTAATATTTAATGCATCATTGAAATAGTGAAGAAGTGAACTGGAACTAAAAACCTTCCAACGCTCATATATCTAGGTGCCCATAAGACCACGGGTGACACACAACAACATGGGCTAAGCACATAAATAATAACCAAAATAAATACAACCTAATAGAATAGTATTATAGGTCTCCACTCAATATACACAGGTTTGGATTCTAGAAGTACATGAAGGAGAGAGTGTCATCACATAGCCTCAATATGAGTTACCTTGGTAGCCTCTCAAGATCACATCCCCCATTTGACAGCTCATGTGGAACTGAACAATCCTTTCACTAAGACAAGGAGGCTTTATTTACCATAATTATGTCACGACAACCAAGCCTTCCCAATCCCATCCTTAGTTTGTACAAGTACTCAAGGCCATGGTGGGGCATCACATTATCTTATTTTAGTACGTATTATCCCATTCCTCCTATTTCATTAATTAAGTTATAACGTGTTCACAAACTCCCCAATAGGTTGCCCTAATAGCCTCTTTAGGGCTCTGACCTCCATTGATAGCCACTCTCCCTTGACAACTCTAGACATTCGTCCTTTAGGTTTAAACAACATTCTTGACTGAACTTAAAAATAGTAACCATGTTTGGAAGCAACAATTATGAAAAATTTTCTTAATCGTGACTTGTCTTTGAACCTCTTATTTATTGTCAAAATAAACTATAATATAAACAAGAGACTGTGCCTGTAAATTTTTTTGGTAAAAAATTGTGAGTTAAATTGGTTTAACTGTGTTTAAATCATCAAAAATTACTCCAAATTTATTAAATCTCAATTTTGACATATTTTTGTCCTTTTTCCCTAAAAAACCTATTCCTAACCTTATTTGATACCTCATGTGCTCCTATAAACCATGAGAACCTTTATCTAGATGCAGTTTCACATTTCTAGACAATACCTACATGACAGCCTCTAGAAAAACTAGAAAAAAAAATTATAATACATCTATAATTGGTTTCTCAAGTTGGACAAGTTCAAGGGAAAAAAAATGAAAATCTTCTAAGAGATGAGTAATCATCAAGATTGATTGTAAGATAAAATTGGTTTAGTACATAGAAAAGTAACTTGGCACCTTAGTGCATCTTTGTCATTTTGAAAGTCACTTTGAATAGAGATATTTTTTATGTCATTACTAGAATGCATTCTTTTTAAAACTATAACATCAAAAACACTTGGGCAGTGAGGAATTTTTTTTGGAATCCAATATACCACATCTACCCAACATCTATAATGATTAACAGTTTTAAGACACAAACCAATATACCAAGAACAATACAACTTGCAATAAAACTCATAGTAGTTGTAAAACCCAAAGCATATCAGCCATCACTCATCAAGTTCCGAATTGCTACCCCTATATTGACCAAAGGAAATAAGGGACTTGAATTAGGGGATATCCAAATGTCCCCATAAACTTGGGTTACTTGACTAGAGAATATGAGATCATGGAATTGCAATCCACTATAACAAGAATACAAAAAAAAAAATTGAAAAAAAAAACAAGAACTAAGAATAAAAATTCATGAAGTATTGTATCATACATAACATTATGGAAAGAGACAATTGTACCATATATAACATTATGGATAGAGGAAGCTTTTATCTAAAATTCAAAAGTTCATATTTGCACTAAAATAATCAAATATTTGTCACCAAAATATAAGACTTGAATAATAATTCAAGCCAGACCATTGAGGGTGAAAGCTAATATTGGAAATACATTCCTAAATTTTGTACATCTAATGAGATAATGCCCAATTTAATCTAGAGCACAATATCTAAGGCTTTAAATTTCATTCATAAAGAAAACTCAAAAAATTAATATTTTTTTAATAGACTATTCTATGTAAAATTTGAAAATGATATCTAGCCAAAATAGTGATAAACAAAATTAAAAATAATCTATTAGTTAATCCATAATTCATCAAAATTGGTTTTATATATATATATATATATATATATAAAGTTTACATATAACTGAAAATAAAGGCTCTCATCAACCTGATATAGCAGTCCAATCTACCATTAGAGCACTATCCAGCCTAAAAACCTATTACATTATGATGAAGCCAATTGTATTGGCAAAATTTTCCCAATAGTATCGATTCCTAATAGTTACAAAACTAAAGTGAAGCTAGTAAATTAGTTGATCACTCTTGATGTTTCCGCAATATTGAATCCCACCTCATCCACCATGGATATAAGGATCATTTTAATGTAATTTTTTAAGCCACAATATTTTGCATATTGTTTACAAAATGGAAAGGTACAAGTATTATTATGTGTACGGGTATGTGCATGATCATGGTATGCCAACTAGGCCCTTAAGTGGCAAAGAAATTTCAGAAAAGCAGGGTTAGGCAACTTGATGTAAAAATTTGAACAAGTTATCAATCTTATATAAAAAAAATATGTATGAAAAGAATTTGTAGGAAATTGAATGTAGTTTCTAAGATACTAGTTGTTTTTCAAAAAAAAAAAAATTAATCTGTTTTGTGAAAATTTGAAATTTCAATGCAGAAGTACATAAATTTCAAGAAAAAAATAAGTAGTTGTATGTCTAACCACCCTAACCATAATCAATATAAGATTATAGATATAAGTAGAAGACTCATGTCCAGATGTGACACATTTTTGTGTAATTTATTTCCAAATGAATAATTAATTATGATTTTTTTACTACAACATTTTTGGAATATAAAAAAATCCCGTGTCAAAAATTAATAAATTTTAATTTTTTTTCCTTATAGTATGTGAAGCATAGAATGTGATGCATGTTTCAGATTTGAAAAATGTTATACCGTTTGAAAGTTATAGACATTTTTCAATCAGCCTATCAATCGGGACTTTAGACATAATCTATTTAGAAAATAAATAAAAATTATTTATTAAACTCAAAACTTGAGAGAATTTATATCAATGGAAACTTGATAATCTCCTTTAGAAGCCCTTTTTGTTTCATCAAATTTGGATTAAAAAAATCCTCCAACTACATAATCAAAGCCTAGAAACACAAGGAGATTTCAAAAACACATTTTTGGGGTTGACTTTCTAGGTTTGGAATTCCCAATCCTAAACCCATAGCAATCCCGAGGCAAATCTCTAGGTTAAAATTTTGTGTCAATCATTTTTTATATTGGATATCAAATATGATAATGGATGTGAAATTCGAGAATGGCGGCAACGACTAAATGTTGGCTCCATTGTAAAGTGTTTGGAAATTTTTACTTTTGAAATCCAATATCGAATTTGATATCTGATATCATATATTAATGTATATTTGTATTCTATTATATATTATAAGGAGAGAGAGAGAGAGAGAGAGAGAGAGAGAGAGAGAGAGATGGAATTGGGAAAATACTGAAATCTGATTTTTTCAGTATTTTCTATGTCTCAGTAAACTGCATTTTTGAAAGTATTTGGGGCATTTCTAGGCCTATTTGACCTCCCCTTTTTGTTTCTAAAATTTTTTATTATCTTTCCAACAAAGTAAACGGTTCGCAAATTGGAGCTAAGACTAGAAAGTTATTCCTTCTCCAAGGGCCTTAATTTTTATATAATTTTCTGAAATTTTTGGTAGTTTTAATAAGTTTATTTGTAATTAACATTATGAGGACTCTTCATTTCATTTCCAAGGGATTCTAGTGACCCTTGGGATCCATCATATTTGTATAAACTCCAATTTCGAATAGAATGGATTACTTTTTGGCTTGCAATTTTTTTGTTAGTCTTCTAGTTTTTATATTGAACTTGACAATACCATGGGTATCACACCAACTATTGTAATATGATTCATAATTCAGATCAGTGGTATCAGAGAGGGAATTCTCCTTTATGAAATTTTACACAAGGTTCTCCTACCAAAGATTAGTATTGGATACACAAGATTTGTCAAAATATCCACCTTTGAGGCGCACACGATCAAAGATGTTAGACACTGCAATTAAGCAATTGGTGGAAGAGGCTTTAAATAAGAAACAAGAAGAGATGATGAGTCAATTTTCACTCCTATAGAATCAAGAACCCTATGGATCAAGAACAACATTTCATAAAAATACCCCTTTCAAAGTGCAGGTAAATTTTGACATCCCAAATTTTGAACGAAAAATCAATGCTGAAGTTGTTGATAATTGGTTATCAAAATTGGATAGATACTTTTCTATAAACAATTTCTCAGATGCAGAAAATAACATTTTCTCTCCTCAAAGATTAAACCCATGTGAAATTAGCCTAGGAAACCAAATTAGCAAATAAAGAAAGGGAATTATCTGATGAAAATAGCTTGGAAATATCTCTTGATAAGAAGCCCACATGGGGAGAATTTGTGGAACACATAAAAGAAGTATACTTTCCTGAGGATGTCTATGAACAAAAATACATAGAATGGCAGAAACTTTGACAAAAAAGGGATCAGTCTATGCAAGATTACACCAACACATTCCATTCACTTTCACCAAAACTTGGTATTGAGGATTCAAAGAAGCATCGAATTCTGAAATATCATAGTGGACTTCACAGGTATATTCAAACAGAGATGGAATTTTTGAATATTGAGACATTGGAAACTGCCTATAAATATGCTAAAAAATTAAAGAAAAATTCAAGCAGAATGGGAAGAGGGACTACTTTGCAAATAATAATCCAAGGGTTGAAGGTGATAATAAATTTGTAGGAAAATGAGTGACCAAGGAACCTCACTCAAACTCACATAAGAACACATGGTGGGCAACAAAAAAGACAGACAAATGCAGGCATGTGGTGTGAGATGCATAAGTCCCCAACCCATAATACAAAGGATTATCGAAGTATTAAAAATATCATGACAGAAATACGAGGAGAGGAATCTGAATCTGAATCATCACCAATAGATACTTCTGAGAAAAAGGAGAATGATTATGTCATAGAAGCAGACCCATATGTCATAGTTGTAACTGCTAAATTATTGCATAGTGAAGATGAAGAGAGACTTTTTCATTCACAGACGTGGGTTGATGGAAAGTATCTAAATTCTATTGTTGACAGTGGGAGCCAAAAGAATTTTATATCTAGGGAGATAGTCAAAATATTGAATTTTAAAGTGACAAGACACCCACAACCATACTCTATGGGATGGGTAAATGAGGGACAACATTTTCAAATAAATCAACAATGTCATCTATCATATTCAATCAAGCCTTTCAAGGATGAAGTGATATGTGATGTAGCACTGTTGGATGTATGTGATGTCTTGCTAGGGAAACCTTACATGTATCAGAGGCATGGAGTGTATGAATCCAGGACACATAGTGTTACAGTCAAGCTTGGTGGGAAGAGGTGTCAAATACCAGAGGTATGTCCAACACAAACTGCTTCTTTAATTAGTGTTAAACAATGTAAATGTTTGATTGCTCAAATTGGAGCTTTTGTTCTACTCATGGTTCACCCTGAACAAACAAAGTCAGTTGTCCTTAATACACATGCTAAGGTATCCATAACAAAAATTCAACAAAATCAAATGGATAAAATTTTGAAAGAATATCATAGTGTGTTTAAATCACCAGTGGGAGTTCCAACACACTGTCAATTCAAGCACTCTATTGATTTAATTCCAGGCACACCACTACCACATGAGCCAATATATAGAAGGTCGGTTTTGGAAAATGATGAAATCAAGAGACAAAATCAAGAGTTGATTCAAAAAGGACATATTTGTCCAAGTGCTTCACCCTGTGGCAGTCCAATTATCCTTTTTAAAAAGAAATATGGGACATGGAGACTTTGTATTGATTATAGGGCATTGAACAAAAATAGTGTGAAAAATAGATATCTAATCCCTCGAATTGATGATTTGTTGGACCAACTTAGGGGGGCTGAGTTCTTTACAAAAATTGACTTGAAATTTGGATATCACCAAGTACCAATTGATCCAACAGATATGTGGAAGACTACATTTAATTCTAAGGAAGGTTTGTTTGAATGGTTGCTTATGCCTTTTGGCCTAACAAATGCCCCAGCAACATTTATGAGATTGATGAATGATGTTCTTAGACCATTCATTGATTCTTTTGTGGTTTCTTATTTGGATGACATACTCATCTTTAGCAAGACTTGATATGCACATTTACAGCATGTTGAACAAGTGCTTTCAACTCTGCAACAACACAAACTTTATGCCAACATTGAGAAGTACTCTTTTGGTATGTAAATTATTCAATACTTAGGGTATATCATTGATACTAAGGGTGTTCATGTTGACCTAGTAAAGATTCAAATAATCAGAGATTGTCCATCTCCTAAAACTTTCACAGAGCTTCGCGGCTTCTTGGGCTTAGCCAACTTCTATTGCAGATTTTTTTATGGTTTCTCACATATATCATGGCCTCTCAATCAATCACTCAGGGGTGGAGAACAAGAAAAATTTCAGTGGACAGAGGCAAAGCAACAATAATTTGAGGAGTTAAAGAAAAGATTATGTTCAGCACCAGTACTGGTCCTCCTAGATCTGCAACAATCATTCAGGATAGAAATTGTTGCATCTGATTATGCTCTTGGTGCAGTACTCATGCAGCATGGGAATCTTGTTGCCTATCACAGTGAAATGTTTTCTGATATAGTACATAGGTGCCCCACCTATGACAAGGAGTGGTATGTTATTGTTCAGGCCTACAAACAATGGAAACATTATATACTAGGAATGGAAACTATTATACATATAGACCATAAACCTCTTCAATTCTTGCAAACACAAGGGAAGTTGCAGAATGATAGACATCAAAGGTGATCATCTTATCTACAACAATTTCACCTCAACATTCATCATAAAAAGGAAGCAGTAACAAAGTGATAGATTGTTTGAGTAGGCCTCCAATTACAGGTTTGACAATGGTGTTGGATTCATGTGGTCGTCAATCATCCACACGAGAACAACTATATGGTATTCACCTTGATTTTTCTAACATCTATAGTAATTTGGTAGAAGGAAAGTGTGTCTCTAATTTTCACTTGCAGGATGGGTTGGTTTTCCATGTTGGTCATATATGTGTACCCACCGAGGAATGAAATAAAATGATATGGGAAGCTCACTACAGTCGTTTTGAAAGACATTTTGGTATTGGTAAGACTATTGTTATCCTTCAAAGGTATTTCTATTGGAAAAAAATGAAGCAAGATATCATTTCATATATACAAGCTTATGCAACCTGTGCAATTGCAAAGCCAGAAAACTGTAAGTTGGGTCTATACTTACCATTATGTATTCTTGATAAGCCATGGTAGTATGTTTCAATTGATTTTATGTCTGGGCTTCCAACTACCAGGAGGGGGCATGATTGTGTATATGTTGTGGTAGATAGGTTTTCTAAAATGGCTATCCTGGTAGCATGTAAAAAGATGACTGTTGCAGAAGAGACTGCCAAGTTATCTTTTTAGCATGTTTGGGTTCATTTTGGTTTACCAAAAAGCATTATTTATGATAGGGATAGCAGGTTCATTAGCAAATTTTGGTTTGCACTATGGGCTAAAATGGACACAAAGTTGAAAAAGTCCACAACATTCCATCCCCAAACATATGGGCAGAAAGAAGTGGTGAATCAAATGATCATTCATATCTTACAAATGTATCATTCAAAACATCCTCGCACATGGGATGAAATCTTACCCTACGTGCAACACAGCTACAACCATGTACTCCATATTACTACAACGCATAGTCCAGTTGAGGTTTGTCTTGGGTATCATTCATTGGCACCTATTGTTGTAGCACTACCATTTTTGCAATCTGATAGTCTATTGAATACTGACAAGGAGGTAGATAAAGTAGAAAAATTCATTGATAACATTAGACACCTACAACAACAAGTTCATGAGATTTTGGAGCATACTAATCAGAAGTATAAGGAAAGGAAGGATAAACATAGAACTCTCCATCACTTTCAGATTTGTGACAAGGTATGGTTACATCTTTAGAAAGAGTGCCTTCATAGAAAAAATAGGAAGCTTCATCCTCTTCATTATGGCCCGTATACTATTGTGAAGCAAGTTGGTGAGAATGCTTTTTAACTTAATTTGACATCCTTTTTGGGATTGCATCTAGTTTTCAATGTGGAATTGTTGAGACCCTATTTTCCTCCTTTGTTAGAAATTTCCCAAGCTACTGAACACATTCAAGCTGCATAATTATCTACTACTGTTCCAATCCAGTGTCACCATGTTACTAAAGTCATTTTAAAGACTTTGAGAAATCAGAACATTCCTCTTTATTGGGTGGTTCGAGTTGGTCAGCATCCTCATCAAGGAAAGTGGTTAACTAAGGAAAAAATTGAAGCACAATTTCCTCATTTGATGTAGATTATTAGTTCAATGGGTCCTATTTCCTCTCAAAGGGGGAGGAATGATCAGGATGGAATTGGAAAAATACTAAAATCTAATTTTTTCAGTATTTTTTATCTCAGTAAACTGCATTTTTGAAGGTCTTCGGGGCATTTCTGGGTCTATCTCTCCCAGAGAGGGCCCACCAATGGTGTAACCTCCTAGTTTTAGTCCTAGAATTTTTGAGTATCTTTCTAATGAAGTAAACGGTTCGCAAATCGGAGCTAGGACTAGAAATTTATGCCTTCTCCAAGTAGGCCTAAATTTTTATATAGTTTTTTGAAATTTTTGGTAGTTTTAATAAGGTTATTTGTAATAAACATTATGAGGGCTCTTCATTTCATTTCCAAGGGATTATAGTGACCCTTGGGATCCATAATATTTGTATAAACTATAATTTTGAATAGAATGGATTACTTTTTGGCTTGCAATTATGTTGTTAGTCTTCTGGTTTTTATATTGAACTCGACAATACCGCAGGTATCACACAAGGTATTGTAATCTAATTCATAATTCAGATCAGGGGATGAGAGTGGGAGGGGTCCTAAGGGATCCTAGGATATATTAATGTATTCTGGGACCCCTTAAGACCCCTTTATGATCCCTTATGACCCCATGTGACCCCTTACCATATATTAATGTATCCTAGGAGTCAAGTAGAATACATTAATGTATGTTGAGGGGTCCTAGGATAGATTGATGTATCCTAGGACCCCTTAAGGCCCCTTAGGACCCCTTACCACACATTAATGTATTCTGAGGGGTCCTAAGGGTTCATAAGGGATCATAAGGAGACTTAATGGATCCTAGGATACAATAATGTATCCTAGGACCCCTTACGACCATTTAGGAACCCTCAGCATACATTAGTGTATCCTAAGAATTTTAGGATACATTAATATATGTTGAGGTGTCATAAGGGATCTTAAAGGATCCTAGGACACATTAATATGTCCTAGGACCCCTTACCATACATTATTGTATGGTAAGGGGTCCTAAGGGTTCTTAAGGGGTCCTAGGATGGATTATGGTTTCCTAGGACCCCTTAAGACCCCTTATGACCTCTTACTACCCCTTACCATATACCAATGTATGGTAAGGGGTCTTAAGGGGTCATA
>MU223689.1:366095-380216 GCA_018584345.1 Thuja plicata | reverse complement strand
TAAGGGGTCCTAAGGGGTCTTAAGGGGTCCAAGGATAAGACCCCTTAAGACCCCTTAGGACCCCTTTACCATACACCAATGTATAGTAAGGGGTCATAAGGGGTCTTAAGGGGTACTAGGAAACATTAATGTTCCCTAGGACCCCTTAAGACCTCTTAGGACCTAAACCGCCTCACAATAGGTACTAGTAATCATCTCAAAGCTTCTCCTAGAAATAGTATATTCAAACTAAGGATTACTTTTCCTATCATGAAGTGCATTTAAATTTTCAATCCAGGGTCGTATACTTGAAATGGGATAGCACAATATGTGTGCTAATTTTCTCAAAGATTCATACTACCGATGTTGCAGGAAGTAAAAATGCATGAAAGAAACCTATGCTATTATTGCATGAAAGGTAAACACACTTGACTACTTAATGGAATTAATGTTGAAAACTCCAAAATTAGTTTAAACCTATTCTATCAACCCATAGCATTCACCATAATTATCCTTGCAAGTGTTGCAGGAACATACATGAATCTAATGCTACAGGAATGGAACAGTAAACTCCTATTCGAAATACTGTAAATGCTGAAAGTAAATCCAATCTACTCTAATCTAGTCCACTTCCCAAGTGGGCCCCCTTGGTTGGCTTCTTCTAAATAACTACTAACATAGAAGGTAAACCAAAATCACTTCATTATATTTCAAAAACTAATTACATCAGAATAATGTACAGAACTAGAAAAGTAACTTGTTGTGCGAGATGCAACAATATATTTTTCAAAAACTTCCAACTTACAAAGTAACAGTCAAATCCCTATATATAGAGGATTGACACTTATTCAAAACATAAAGATAAGTTTTGACTTAAATCTTTCCATATAAGAAAAGGAAATGTAACAGCCCACACATATGTAATAAAGTATGGATGACCGATTCAACAGGATAACAAGCGCTGAGTAAATATAGCAGAGCTATACTCCTATATTCTCTGAGATGGTGGCTCCTCCAATTTAGTAGGTGTGTCTCTCGGTGGCATGATGATTTTTCCCATCATAGTTGGACTTCAACATTTCTTCTTTAATGTTGTCGACCACTCTCATGTTTCTCCTTTTTCCCTGGCAGGTTAGCAGCATGCAGAAATGTATACAAGTAAACTTAGTCAAATCAATCCAAATATTAGAACACACATTCTGATATCTATATAAAGTACTGCAATATATATATATAACTTTTGGAAAAACATGTCATGGCTAACTACCCTTGGGCTTGGTGATTCTAACTATACTTATCACAAGTTCAAATAGTTATAGGTTCACAAATTTCTTGGTAATGTCTTAAATAGAGTATCAAGATAACATAAAACAAAGATAATAAATTGTCTCATCATATGCCCCCTGGAAAGTAAAATTCTTGTCCTCAAGCATTGAATTTCTTTGCAATTCCTCGGAACTCCCCGACCTCTATCCTTCCTCTTCTTCAACTCTTAAAGGTGTAGTAGAAGCCTCTGGTCTTTTCCCAGACATCCACCCTATAGTCCTCCTGCAGTTGAACAAGCCTTGCAGCATTGACATCATAAAGAGGCCATAGGAGCATAGGTGGCTGA
The DNA here is from genome assembly GCA_018584345.1 of Thuja plicata. Lineage (NCBI taxonomy): Eukaryota > Viridiplantae > Streptophyta > Pinopsida > Cupressales > Cupressaceae > Thuja > Thuja plicata. Next base: position 378,625 of record MU223689.1, on the reverse strand, counting down.
ATTGTAAGGGGACACCAGAGCTCACATCTAATATGCCTTCCCAGCTGGATATATTTTGGTACTTTTTGGATTGCTGCCTCAAGATTAATAGGGTTGTATGGCTCCAATTTCTTGAATGCTTCTGGCATTCTATTCCACCTACTTCTGGCACCAGTTAGGGCTCTTTGAAAAACAAAGTAGGACATCCCCTCATATTCTGCATAGATGTCTCCTTTGATAGTAAAGATTTTATTCTTAGTTTCTACTTTAATACTTCCATATGTGAGTTTGAACCAATCCCTGAGGAGCACATCAGGTTTGTTTCTTTCATCTCTTAATGGTAATGGTTTTGACTTCTCCTGATCTCTATAGTTTTCTAACTATCTTTCATAGTTTGCTTCATTATGCATCCAAGACATTTATTCCGTTGGGTGTATATCCCCAATATATAGTAAAGGATTTCATTCGGTTTCTCTGGGGATAATGAAGTTGTGCATGTATAACTCACATAGTAGGTTATGCTTCCATGAAGGAAGGGCCTGATATAGGCCATAGAATTCCTAGGCCATTTTGAACTCAGAGTCTATGTTCTTTAAGGTCATCATAAGTTGAAACAAAATGAATTGTTCTTTTAAACAAATAGCATAGACCCTAAGAGGAGGTCTACAAGTGATAATTTGATCAGCCAACTTTAGGGCATGATCCATTCTTTTCTTTTGTTTTTCCAATTGCTCCTTTAGGTCTGCTATTTCCTCATCTTGGTCTTTTATTACCCTTTGCATTATATGCTTTTCCTCTTTCCATATGGTTGTTTTGAAAACAAATTTATTGTATAGTCCAAAGAGGAGTGATTGCAAAGTGGGTGAACCACATTCTTTTATCTGATTGTTCTACCTCCTCTATTCTCTCCATGCTTTCTCTAAGTAGTTGGTAAACCAAGTTCTTTTATAAGGCACTAGGGAATTCTGTGAGTGGGCTGACAGATGAGGTATTTGAACTTCTTCCTCATTTATTTCTGGGGTATTTTGATGGCTCTCTTAGGGGTTGTTCTGACATACAATAGGTTCAACATCACATTTCTCATTTAAGTTTTGAGAAATATCTAGAATTTTAGGCTAAGTTGGGGAATCATCTGGAACATACTGCACATGGCATTCTATATCAGTTTGTTTGGGAGAAACAGATTCACTTTCTAGGGACACATTTGGAAGTATTCCTCTCATTCTAGGGCTTCTTCTTACAGGAGTTTCCTCAACCTCCACAGCCTTCTTTCTACTAGTTTTATTCGGTCTCTCTACTACAGGAGTAGCTTCTGCAGGAGCTGATTTCTTTTCTTCCCTTTCAAAGCTGTGGGGTTTTGTGGTTCGGCTGCAAGAATAGAAGTTCCTTCCCAAACTTTTTGTTTTCCTTTCTTTTGGGTAGGAGTAGGTACATTGCTCATATGAGCAGGTGAAGGCCTATTTTCTTGAGATTTTTTGGGTTCTATTTCTCAGTTGACTTTCTCAACAGCTAGTTCAGTGGGTGCCACATCATTATTGCTATTTTTCACAATAGGCTCAACCTGGGGTTGCAGGGTTTTATTCTCAACAAAATTTGACCATGCCATAGGAGAGACTTCCCTAAGGGATTTCTCTACTAGAAATTTGATTAGGGCATGGTGAGAGATAGAATTTGCATTCCCCTTTTGGGTTTCCTCAGCACTGATACTTATCATATTATACAAGAAATTAGGAACATTTACTGGAAGGTTATGCCTTACATGGCTAAGTAACTTGAAATGATGTGCATTTAAATTTGAAAATATTCCCTCACTAGTAAAATACCTGATAATGTGTGTTTCCATCTCATTAAATGGCAGAGGAAGAGACATTTGTTTGCACCCTTGCTTGTTAATCTCCAGAGGAGGGTCACCTGGAAGGGTAAACTAGGTTCGTGTTGACCTGGCATCATGCACATTGGGGTAATATTTTGCAATTGCTAGTAACCCAATTACCTCTATTATTCATTCTTCGGTCGTGAAAACTGTTAAACCCCATACAGTTACTTTCCCTTCCTCAAATGTATTTGTGAATTCAGCTGCTACTTCTTCATCAAGCTCTATTAATTTCAATAAATATCCCAACCAACCACATGCATTAAACCTCCTCACTACTTTGACATTTGTAAGAAAAATGCCATGAACCACTGGCTCATGCCGCTGCAGCTTCCCTCCCATTTGTTCCAAATTTTTGCCTCCAAATTTCTGTTGTAGCTTAAGCTTGTCAATTCTTCAACTCTTCTGCTCTAAAATTGATGATTACCTTATTCCCTTTTGAATTTCAAACTAATCCTCTTAAAACTACGGACCTTCTTTTGCAATCTTCTTTTATTCTTGACATAAACAATGATAATGGAACTTAACAGAAGAAATTATAATTCTAACTGTGAGTTTCCACATAGTTTAATTATAGTCATTTTGGGTCACATCAAGTCTAAAAATTAGTGATAATTTGGGAATAACAATACGACACTTATGCGAGATAGTAATGGGATTTAATGAGACAAGGCCAAAGTACAGATTTGAGGTGACGAGAAATATTTACGAGTAATGACAAGGACAATTAGAAATGACATTAGAACTTAATACACTTCCCTTCCCCATACGAAATGATGACAAGTGTCCACACTTGTCATACTTGGCACGAGGTATGGAACTGGCGTAATGTCACAATCATAGATTTATTGCAGTACGAGATATAATTACCTAAATCTATGTGCTAAAAGTGGAAAATTTTATACCTATCTTTCGATTATCGCATGCGCCACAAAAAGGTGGTGAGAGTGGAACGATGTTGGCGGTTGCATGTGTCATCTAACGTGGCTCTTATTTGAAGCATAGAACTAAATATTGGTGATGATGTGGAGGATGGGTGGATGGTAGGTAAAGAAATGAAATGTACTGAAAAGAAGAATATGGAAAGTGAATGGATAAATGGACTTCATTTGAACATGAAGTGTTTATTATGGGCATACTCGAAGGAATGATATGTTGAAGCTACACGAAGAAGGTTTGCACCCTCTATTGCAGGAAGTATTACATGTTGCTCATTTGGAGTTGGATGTCTTAATTGTTGCAAGAAGTCTTCCTTGGTTTGGGGCGGATGATACAGACAAAGTTGATGCTCGTTAACCAATAAATTAAAGTGTATTGGGTCAATAGTTATCAACTAGACTGTGCCATTGGCAAAGACATGGCTTATTTCATATGGGCTCAGCCATCTTGTCTGCACCTTGCCTGGTATCTCTTGGAATCTGGAATCATATGGTAACGCCCAATCACCGACTTGAAATTATTTGCTCTTAATATGGGTGTCATACCATTTATTCCTTTGTTTTTGTACTATCTCAGTGCGCTCCAATGCAGATTTGTGCATCTCATCCAAGGAATTGAGATGCAGGAGGCATTCTTTGTGCTGCAGGAAGGTTGATGTTTAACTCGAGTGTAGTGCGCAATGTTTTGTGCTCAAATTCAATTATTAATATTGTAGCCTTCCCATATAGTAATTCAAATGGTGTAAACCCTGTGGTTGTCTTCCATGTTGTTATGTATGCCCAAACTACTTCTGAGAGTCTTCTACTCCAATCTTAGTGGTGTAGATGAACTATTTTTGTTAAAATGGCTTCAATCTCTCTGTTTGTAACTTCTGCCTAACCATTGGCTTGAGGATGATAGGGATTGGACTTTCGAAGTTTGATATTGTATTCCTTCATGAGTTTTTTTATTAGATTGGATGTGAATTGTGCTCCCTGATTAGTTACAAGTTCTCTTGGCACACCATAACAGGTGAAGATTTCCTCAAACAAAAACTCTTCTACCTTATGATCTCGTGCATGCTTCATAGCTTTTACTTCCACCCATTTGGTTAGATAATCAGTGCATACCAAGGTGTAGGAATTCCCATTAGATGGAGGGTCTATGGGACCAATGAAATTCATGCCCCGTTTATCAAATGGTATCACCACCACTTGTGGATTTAAGGGCATTTCATCTAATTTTGTTGGACGACCCATCCTTTAACATTTATCAGATTTTCTTGTATAATTGGTCACATCCTTGTTAAGTGTGGGCCAATAGTAACCTGTTAGGATCTTTAGGGTTGTTCTCTTAGCTGCAAAGTGTCCTCCAGATGGCTCATCATGAAAATCATCATGACAAGCATGGAGGATATCATATGTCTCATCTTCCCGCACACACCTCCTCATGACTTGGTCTGGACCAGTATAAAATAGTGTGTTGTCAATCCAAGATAATTGGAAGCTTTTCTCTACAAGCATTCTTTTGTCTTTTAGGAAGAAATGTGTGGGCATTTTGTCAACTGCAAGGTAATTAGCTATATCAGCATACTGGGGACTCTTGAAAGCAATATGAAACAAATGCTCATCAGGGAATGTGTCATCTATCACAATAACATCATTGGCAACATTCTGGATTCTAGATAAATAATCTGCTACCACATTTTCTTTCCCTGGCTTATCAATGGTGGTTATATCAAATTCCTACAAAAGAAGAAGCCATCTTTCTAACCTGCCTGAAATGGCAGGTTTGTTCATAAGATACTTGATTGTTGCATGGTCAATATGAACAAAGATAGGATAGCATGTTACATAATGGCGGAATTTATTCAAAGCATAAACTACTGCCAATAATTCCTTTTCAGTCACTGTGTAATTTAACTCTGGTCCATGTAAACTCTTGTTGATATAGTAAATTGCATTTTCAAGGTTACTAGACTTTTGTCCTAAGACAGCACCTATTGCATAGTTAGAAGCATCTATATGTATGTGGAATGGTAAAGACAAATCAGGTCCCCTAAGTATTGGTGCAGTTATCAGAAGTGACTTGAGCTGCAGGAATGATTCATCACAGGATTTTGTCCATGCAAACTCAACCTCTTTTGTAAGAAATGTATATAGAGGACTAGCTATTTGACTAAAGTTTTGAATGAAACACCTATAATAGCCAGCATGTCCTAAGAAGGATCTAATATATTTTTTCTTAGTAGGTGTAGGCAATGTGAGAATTACCTCTATTTTTGTAGGGTCTACTTGAATGCCAACTTCTGAGATGAAATGTCCCAGCACTACTCCTTCCTACATTAGCATGAAATATTTCTCACTATTGAGAGATAGGTTGTGTTCTTGACATCTGATCAGAACTTTTTCTAAGTTCTTCAAAGCCTCCTCAAAAGTAACATCGAATGTAGTGAAGTCGTCCATGTATATTTCCATACAATCATGTGATATGTCAGCAAAAATGTTGATTACAACTCTTTGGAAAGTAGCTGGTGCATTACATAAGCCAAAAGGTAACACAGAATATGCATATGTTCCCCAAGGGCATGTGAATGTGGTCTTATACTGATCCTCTAGAGCAATGTTGATCTGGTTATAACCGATGTATCCATCCAGAAAAGAGAAGTACTTTTGTCCAGCTAAAGTGTCTAGAACTTGATCAATAAATGGAAATGGAAAATGATCTTTCTTTGTGGCATTATTCAATTCCATAAAATAACATGATATTCTAACATTCCCACTTAATGTTAATAGGGACATCAAATGTCAATCTCCATAAAAGAAAAAATGAAGTATCTTCGCAGCTCTTACTTGATAATTATAAATAAGGACATAAATATATGCCAACATGAAGATCATGCATTCTAAACAAAATGAAAATCACCTTATCATAATTTATAATCCTTGTATTTTAAAAAGGATGCTATGAGGTCTTATAAAAAAAATATTGGAGCCCACCTCTCCTCGAGTTCATTACATAGTGCTCTAGATCTTAATAGAATGTGCATGTAGGACTTTACAATGCTTTTATAAGTGGAAGATTTATAGAGAGCATAAATGTAATAATGCTTGTAAAACTTATACATATATTGTGATTATAGGAGTTAATAAATGTAGCTAGAGGACTTAATAGTGTCCATGTAGAACTTAAAAATATGCAAGTAGGACTTAATAAAATATGCATGTGGGACTTAAGAAAGCCTAAAAATCTTATGTTAGTCCTATTAAGAAATAATTTTAAACTATTATTTGAAATTACTCATCAAAACAATAAACTACAAATTACTAACTATTGAAATAGCTAAATATTTTAAAGCCTCTCAATTTTTAAATTTCTAAAACATATCATATAATCTGTCACAATTTTAAATTACATTATTATAAAACTAATTTTAATCAAGAAATTATTTAAATTTCTTTACAATATTATTTTTAATACATGATTATTAAAAAATGAACGATTTTTAAAGTACCATTTTTTATTATCTCAAATGAAAAGTATACTAATTTCAAGCATCAATTAATTTTTAATAATAAAATTATAATATATAATGAATTTGTTTGAACTTAAATAATAGAAAACCTTATGCTTATGATGGGATTCCTAGAGTAAACTTGCAAGCCCTGTCAATCATATAAAGTGTTCAATTATAAAATGTATACGCTTTTACATAAGTAAGAGGGTACAACCTAAAGAAAGAAATTTCAATGTCCACGAGATTAAAGATAGCCTATGGGACAAACCACCTCACACACTATTTTTTTACATTCCAACCCTTTTCTTGTGCAACTTGATAATGAGTGCCCCCAACTGCTCAATTGTACCCTCATTAAATGAATCAACCCAAGAATTAGCTGTCAAAATATTAACATAGGTGTCTTTGTTTTCCTTAAAGGCATCACACTCTAAAAGGGAATGCTTTTCTATTCCACTTTTCCAAAAGTGCAGAAAATACACACTCTTTCTTCCTAAGTTTCTTTTGGTCTTTTTTAGCACCATATTTAACAAAAAAGTGGATCCGAGTTGGTCCTTAAATAAGCAATTATAATTTTGGCTCTCCCAGAGATATCAAACCCTATGTACGCTTTTTTATTATCATTACAAGTGGGTTTAAACTCTTCAATATAATACTCTTTCTTTCTTGTTAGACCTTTATCCCAAGAATTCTTATCGAATTTATCCATAACAAAAGTCTTTATCTCTTTACTATTTATGGGGCACAAATTCAATTAAATACCCCATTTACTAAATCATTTGTTGTTTTGTCGCATTGAAGTCTTTTTTCTTTTGCATAATATGTCGTTGAAGCAACGTTAGGTCATATGCCCTCTTCCATTTTCACAATTATTTTTAAATATATTATGAGCCTCACCAAGACAATTGCTTCAATAGGGGAAACCCCCGCCTCATTCAACATTGTAGGAGTATATAGAACACTAAGAGGGGGGTTGAATCAGTGTTCTTAGGAAAATTTGATTTTAGTTCAACTTCTAAAACAATGTTACAGAATTTCATATAGACATAAGTTCCCAATAGTAGAAAAAAGAAACTAAGTGACACATCACAATGTAAATCACAAAGTTCTCAAGAAATAACATAATAATTTCATGAGTGGAAAACCCACTCGAGGAATAAAAACCACTCGGAAATACCTCACTAGCTTAATCTGTAAAATTATTGTTTACAACGGCCTTACTAGCTGAATACTTCTCACTGAATGAATATGCCTCACTGGAAATATGTCAAAACAATTCACCATAATGTCCAAAGTATACAAAACATAGTTTTATCTTTGTATCATTAATAGTGTTTCATGAATATCTCATTAATTGAGATTTAGAAGCGAAACAATGCATAAATCTATACAAGACTCTGCCTAAAGAACATGATCATATTGTGTATATGATATATATATGAATACCACAATATGCCCAAATTGTGTTATACACATAAATGCATGAAAACTCCACAAGGTAATGATCTCTTCACGGATATTTCATGAAACAAATCTGTGCAATTCTTTTTACAGAATCATAAAACCCCTACAAAATATATGATGGCATTTTATAATCTCTACTCTCATATTTCATAAAAAGAAAAAACCTCTTTTCTATATATATGCATTTTACATAACTAAGTTATGCCCTCAAAGAATAGTGAAACTCCCAAAATAACCAATGTAAAATTGAAAGACAAGATGGCCGAGAAATCTGCTAAGTAACCGCCAAGAAACTTCATTACAAAAACCAAATCTCTATTTATTTCAAATTGTTTGTTAAAGCACAAAGAGCTTTACTTGTTTTATTCTTAATCAAAGAAAGAGAAGAAGATACGATGTTACCACCAAAAATTGTCACTGCGTTTGAAGAATAAACTGAAACATACAATTGTTGTAACCTTCATGCAACCACCACAGTCTCAACTCTGTGTTATAGCTCAAAAACCATCATAACTTCCTCTATTCTCAGCAAAGATCAAACCACATAAAGGCTAGGGTTTGTAGATTGTAAAAAGATTATTTTTTATGCTTGAAACCTTATCGAAAGTGTATTAAAAAAACATGCCTTTTGATATTGCAATATCAAATCAATAACAAAACCTTTGAAAACACCGACCACCAATCTTGAGTGTGTTGAGCACAATGATGTCAATAATTTTTTAAGAGTACTCAATGAAATATATTTTGTACATGAGATGCCGACTTAATAAGGAACACAATGATTTACGTAACATTTACAATGATTACCATGCCTATGGTCAAAAGGGGCCATATTTTTCCTTTTAGATATTACTGATATAAACCATTATTTTCAAAAAGATGTTATGTTAATCAACACTTTGAAAGGAGTAATGTATCCTTTTAATGATCCTTATGTGTGCCTTGGAATTTGGTAACATATATATAGCTTATATGAAAGTTATTAGTGACTTATATGTTTAGTATTCAATAAGAAGTTAATGACTTATCGACGGAAGTTGATAAGGCATTCATTGCTTTTCCAAAATAGGAATATATAAGTCATTAATAGATAAATGAAAATGAGATATATAGATTACCAAATAGCAAAGATGCAAATAAAAGTAAATTTTTAAAAATGATATTACTTTGTATTCACATCAAAGTATACCATAATGAAATTGCATTGTTATGTATAGATCAGTGAAACCAAAACATATGTGCACTGTGAAATGATGAGAAGCACTGTCATATGTATTGAAAATAAATCATGTCAATGTGCCAAGAATGGTACCATATCACTAAATTATATCATATGTCATGTTAACTATAACATTGAAGAAAAACTATTGACCAAGATACCAATCAAGTAGTCCTATGATGGAGATATATCAATACCAGTTCCAAATGGTTACCAAACTTATTCATGGTATCATTAAAAAACAATATGTTATGGAATTATCCACCATAAAACCATGTAAGATCACCATTGTATACTAAGAAAGGATGCATGTATCTATCTATATCATGATCATGAAAGCTAAGATGTTCAATGCAGATAGATCAACAAAACTGAAAAACCTATCAATGTCAGTCCTTGAAGATATGTCAATCCATGAAAAGTACCTGTGACTTGTACTTACTAATGTGATAGCTTTGTGTGGCCTTGTCATCAAGGGAAACAAATTAGGGTCAACAAACTCTCCATTTGGCCTTGATGGAAAAACACCAAAGTTCTCTCCCCCTTTTTGGCATCAAGAGACAATGGAAAAAAAAATTGCAAGACTCTCTGTTGGAATTAATGGGAAGTGTGTACTGAGAGGGGAGGGGTGAATCAATACCTCTAAAACTTTTGTATCTTTTAACCTTGATCCTTTAAGTTATCAAATGTTTATCCAACCATCTATTCTATACTATCTTGATGTAAGATATATCAATTCATAAACTTAACCATACATGTGAACATTCATAGAAACATTCATGAAAGTAATTGACACATAACACAAGATATGGTAACGCTGAAAACTTCTATTAGGAAGTATAAATTGTGGTGGGGATAGCACCCACAAATTCTTCACTATCTGCGGATTGGAAGGGGTCGGTTAAGGCTTGCAATTTGATCACTTCTGATGATCTACCCTGTTAGGAGTATCTATGGAGACCTATTATAGTCTACTTTGTTAAGAGATTTTGCAACATTGTTGAGTGTGCACTAGGTTAAGAAATTTACAATTGGATGGTTAAATCCACCTTCCTTGAAATGATTTTTACACTTTGCTTCACTTGTTAGAATGTAAGAAAATTACAATTTGACCTGGTGTATGCAATCTCCTATTGCTCATTCAGATCCATTTAAGATTACATGAATAAGTATATCACCTAATGTGATTGAATAATACCTCTCTTGCTCGGTACCCTCTGTTCTCGGTTCTTGATAACCAAATTCACCTTTTGTTGTTCTGGTTCTTATAACTTTTAGTTTGATCCATAGATGTGCTCGCAAGCTTCATTCATCCTCTCATCCATTCTCACGTCATCTTATCACTTCTTATAATAAAATTACAACATATATTTATAAGATAGATTAACCTAATCAAGTTTCGCGTAAAACAATATTAACTCTAAGATCACAGGTTTACAACTTTACCTTGATCTCCTAGTCTATGTGTTTTAAATCAGTTAGACTGATTAAAACACTTACATTAATGTTTCTTGTCCCTAAACAAATGGTTTTAAAAACAAATCAAGATTCTATAAATAGAATAAGACTGTTTAATCTGATGTAGAAGTCAGATCCACTTTTTGTGGGCTGTAACTGACTTTCGGTTTCTGTCAGTCAGTTATGCTCTGTAGTCAATTAGACTGTCTCTTGGTGTTCCTTGCTTGAACTGTCTTTCGGTTTCTACTTTAACTGTTCTTTTGGTTTGCACTTTGTCCTGCTTTTCAGGTTCTACTGTCGGGTTCCTCTTTATCCTTTCCACTTTGTATTTTCGGTTTACACACAAAACTATGTCGTCGATTTCCCTTGTACTTAGTAGTTTTCAGTGATCTCTGATATATGTATTTTTGTTTTTCTCTTGACCTGTCTTTCGGTGTATGTTTACTGAAGGTCTTCTTTGCATACTAATGGCAAAATAATGTCATCAATCTCCCCCTTTGACATTAGTATCAAAAACTGACATGTGCAAAATACTAACAAATTGTTTAGTATGTACACCATATATATTCCTTAGTCATTTCATGACTCCCCCTGTGCATATGTCGGTATAGTATAAGTGTATGTACATGATACTTTGATATTTCTCACTTTGATTTGTATATATCATATCATATCATTATACTCCCTTTTTTTTGTTCTTTTTCTGTACTGTCTAATTTTCCCATCTGTACATATCATCATTTTCCCCCTTTTTTAATATTAATAGAAAAGGTGTATACCTTATAGCTTATCAAAAATGTGAGAGTGTGAAGACTTCATGTCTTTCATCATCTTCTCCCATTGGTCCTTCAGGTTTTCAAGAGCCATGTGCTCGAGTGTGATCCTTGAATACATATCGTAGATGATGTCTGCTACAGACATCTCGGGGGTGGCTATCAATTGTCTTGCTGAACTGATATGTTGTTGAAGCAGTGTTAGATTTGGTAGAAGTTGAGCTTAGAACTCGGTGACCCCTTCCCTGAATTGTGTTTTTGCTTCCCATAATTCTTGCCTTAACCTTTTTATCTCAATAATTTTCTCGTAATGCAACTTTATTGCATTTTCATCGGTGGTTAAGCCTTTAGCACTAGTTGCTAGATCAGAATCTAACTTTGCTATCATATCACTATGATCTTTAGTGAATTTATCAATAGTGCTCAATTGTTGTATAAAGGAAATAGCTTCAGCAATTATTGGATCTAATTCACTTATGAATTCTGAAAGCTTTACCTTGTTTTCTGCCACTTCTTGGCTGATCTTTTCAACAAGTTTGTGTTGATATTTTTGCTCTGCTCTCTCCTCAATTTCCTTTTCTACATCAATGTTCTGTGTTGTGATGGCCTCGGTGAGAGTGGCTAGTTGATCAAGGATAGGTCTATTTTGATCAACATCAACATCGACTACAATCTGATGTAAGATGTCCCTAGTTGTTTCTAGTACCATGGAGTCTCTGTGCTACTTTCTCAGCTTCTCCTATAATGCCTTCCTCTGGCATATTTCACTGTACTCCTTAAGTGCTTCATAGTCAAGTGTAGTTGGGTCATATTTGGGTATCTCAATCATTTCGTCTAGAGTGACTTCCAACTTACTCTTTTTGTATATCTTCTTTTTCTTCTGAGTTTCACTTGAATGTAGAACCATAGCCATCTTCTCGGCTCTGTTTGTTGTGTTGGATGAAGTAATTTTTGGTGTTGCCTCTTTTTTTTGTTGTGCTTCAGTGTTAGCTTGTCATTTTTGAGTGGATGTCTCCACATCAACCTTTACATTATCTATAGCAACCTTTTCGGTCTCCTTAGGAGTGCCATCTTTTGGTTTAGCTCCTTCATCAGTATTCTTATGTACTTCATCTTAATTTGTCTATGCATCTTTCTCAGTAGTGTCTCCACACTAATACATTAGGGGTCAATTTGTGATGGCAGGCAAATGCAATGTTTTTTTGGCTTTTTTTTTTCAATTATAGCCCGACGACGTCGCAATTGCGACGGCAGCGGGATATAAGAGAAAAAAAAAAGGAAAACGTTGCTCATTTGTTATAGTCTGTACTCGCGCACGGGAATTGGGGC
>MU223689.1:345894-365995 GCA_018584345.1 Thuja plicata | reverse complement strand
AGTTCTAATTTTTATTTTTTATAACAATTTTTCTAAATATAGATTAGATCATTTGCTTCGTATTTGCTAGTAATCTAAGGTAGGTTTCTTAGTTCATCTGGATTTTCAGGATTCTTTGATATTGTTGTGTTATAGATCTTTTTAAGACTGACAGACTCATTTTGTAATCAATTGTTGTTTTAATATGAGCATTACCCACAGCAGAATAAATCTCCAATCTGAATTTCATAGCCTGAGCATGGATTTCCTTCCCTTGCCGACCATATCCAAGGCTAGCACAAGCCCACAATGCACTTGTAAAAGTCAGCTCATCTCGTTCAGTGCACATCCCTTGCATTCCAGAGAAAAGTTTCAGTGTCTCTTCACAGTGTCCATCCTGCAAATAATATTGAATAATAAAAAAGTAAATTTTTTTTTGTTTTACTTTGTAACTGTCGCAATTGCAACGTCCAGCCCTTGAATTGTGACGGGGATGCTGTAGCGGCGACACCAAACGCCTGTGGCAATTGCATTGGAATCCGTCGCAATTGCGACGTCAGCCAAGGGGATTGCGACGGGGTTGCTGTAGCGGCGACACCAAAATACCGTCGCAATTGCATAGGGATCCGTTGCAATTGCGACGAATTCCACAAGAATTATGGCCAGATAACGCCAGAATAAAGTGGCAGTATAGCGACGGATATCTATTGTAATTGCGATGAATTCCACAAGAATTATGGCCAGATAACGCCAGAATAAAGTGGCAGTATAGCGACGGATATCTGTCGTAATTGCGACGGGTGATGACAGACGTCGTAATTTGTGACTAAAAACGAGCGACGTCTACTACTGTCGCACTGGCGACACATGGCTATCGTAATTGCGACACATAGCCATCGCAATTCGATGCCAAATGTATTAGTGCCATCTGTTTGCTTCAAATCTCCTTTTGTAACCTTGTCAGTTTTGGTTACAATATGAGTGTCTCCGATGACATTCTGTTCACTGGTGTTGTCTTTCTTTCCTTCATCCCCTGCATCCTTGGGAATGCTTTAATCTTTGTCAGGTGATTTGTCTTTTTCTTGAAGTATATTGATGGCTTGCATCAATATTGGTATATGTCTTTATATGTTCACCTGTGAAGTGTCAAATGTGGTGTCTTGTTCATCGGTCTTGTCCTTGATAACAGTGACATATTCATCTTTATGTATTTCTTCTATTGGATCATTGGTTATGTCAATTACTATGTTGTCCACAATGTTGTCCATAGTGGTGTCCAACCATGTCTCATCTGTACCATCCATAACCTTGTTGCCTGTTGTGTCCATTTCTTCTTTATCCAATTTAACATATGTGATGATAATTGGTTCAGTGCTCTCAATAGCTTGATCATTCTTGATTTCCTGATTCTCGGTTAGAGCTCTCTATGGCTCGGGACTTGTATCCTTTTCATGGATATTAAGTATTTTCCTCCATTTAACTTCACTTTTTCATTCTAACTCTAGTAGATGTCATTTGAGTACTTGGTAGGCTCTCAGCTTCGGTGAGAACCTTTTGGAATGAGCTTTCATCATTTCTTTGATTTCCTCCATTTTGGATTTGGGAGGCATGATTGATACTAGGGCTCTTTCCCTTATTTCATTCTCAGAGTGCAAGGCAAAAGTCCATCTTGCCAATAGTCTATCTTGAAGTTCTTTGGGCATTTGGTTCAGACATTTAGGGCTTTCTTGAAAATGTGAAAAACAGAGTTCTCGGTTATCGTAGGAACTTACTGTTTACTCCTATAGTGGTTCACTGATCTATTGGAGTGCTCTAGGTCGAGTTGAATTCTCTCTATGATGTTGTTGTTGTGTGCCCAAATTTTGCCTTCCTCGCTCTGCTCTGCTCGCTGGTGAATAATGAAACCCTTCCGTCACCTTTTTATAGATTTTTGCCCTAAAAGAAAGTCATTAATGCTCAACCACTCCTTGGTGTGCAAAGACAGAGTCTTCAGGTTAAACACTAACTTCTCTCTTCAATAACAACGCGATGTTTTGCGGCAGTCATCTAACTTCTTGCTTTTACTGACGGGTTTCGGTGTAATGCGAACACAACTTTTTCAACTTTCTTGATTACCGACGAGTCTCGGTTTACACTAGTAAATTAGCTTTTACATGTTAATCGACGCTTCTCGATAAGTGTAGACAATTTCCTCTTTGAGCATATGCCGATGGATTTTGGTATGTATTGCCCGATGGAGTAGTTATCGCAAATTTTAACAAGTAATATCATGATGCATCTTTACTTATGCTAATTTAGCATTTCATCAACATATTATGGAACTGATGTAAAATACTACTTAGTGTAATGTAGTTCCATACTTACTTGTTCTGCTTAGGTGGGGGTGGTGTTGTTACCAGATCCATTGCATAGGGTGTCACAAATTGCATTTCTTGGTCCAGCTTCATCATTGTTGGTAGCTTTCCTCCACATTTTGTTTCTCATCTTCCGGATGTCTTCAATAGTATTTCTATTGGGAAATGTGCTTGTCTCTGTCATTTGGTCTCTGTAGTCTTTCTTGAGATGACCAAATTTATGACATTGTAAGCATGTCATTCTGGGGTTAGTCCAACCTTTAGACTTTCTTGTCCACTGTCTCATACAGCTTGCAGCAATGTGACCAAATATTCCACATGCTGTACATTTTTTCCATGTGTTGTAAGATCTCATACATATTGGTTATCGACTCTTTTCATTTGATAGGCAGTTTCTTGATATTTAGGCTTCCATGCTTGCTTTCTCTTCTTCCAGCATTCAAGAGTTGTGTGCCCATTCATTTTGTAAGTAGGATAATATTTATCCATATAGGTTTCCTTCTTTGGTTGTTTCATCTCAGACTTACATTCATATGCTTTATGTCCTTTCTTGTTACATTTATAACAAAATCCTATGAATGAAGATGTGGATTTAGGATACCTTTCATTTTGCTCCTACATACATTTGATGTGTGACCTTGCTTTCCATAGTGATTGCATGTCAGCTTTCTTGGTCTTGGATTTGCACAGACATTCTTTGGATCAGCTTGATTGGGTGATTTTCCATTATCGGTATAGCCTAGACCAGTGCTGTTGTTGACTCTTTGTTGTCCTTAAATAAAATTGTCCATTATTTTATTGCTTTCTTTAGCTTTCTTGATAATTTCATTATGCTTCTGCTGGATTCTGATTTCTTGTTTCAACTTTTCATTTTCTTCCCTTAGCTCACCGATAGCTTCTATTCTTTCAATGAGTTCAACATTCACTATGTTTGCCTCTTGACTCATAAGAATAATCTAATTTGTGATTTCATGTTGATGCTTTGTAAGTCTTTGTATTTCAGACTCTTTCTCTTGTAGCTTTTCTGTAATCTTCCTTCTATCATCAATAGCTAGTGTTCTTTCTTGCTCAGCTTGTCTAGCATTGTTCATGACATCAATCATTCTTACCATCTGTGTCTCTTGACCGATTTGCAGAGATTTCACTTGTCCAGCCAGATGTTGATTGATTTCAATTAGGCTTCTGATGTATTTGATGCTTTGCTTGTAGTTGATCCTGAAGACTCAAATAAATCTGGTATCTCCTCCTCATGATAATCTGTTTCATTACAGTGATTTTCCATAATATTTCTTTCATCTAACAATTGTCTCATATTGATTCTATCTTCTTTATACTGCTCATAGAAGATCTACATTTCTAGCTTCTTATTTTCAATATTCTTGTCAAGTCTGTACTTCTCCATTGTACGATTTTTTCTCTTAAGCCTTCAAACCTTTGCAAAGAAGAAACTTAGATCTGATACCAATTGTTGGAATTAATGGGAAGTGTGTACTGAGAGGGGAGGGGTGAATCAGTACCCCTAAAACTTTTGTGTCTTTAAACCTTTATTATTTAAGTTATCAAATGCTTATCCAACCATCTGTTCTATACTATCTTGATGTAAGATATATCAATTCATAAACTTAATCATACATGTGAACATTCATATAAACATTCATGAAAGTAATTGACACATAACACAAGATATGATATCGAAAAAAACTCATGTTAGGAAGCAAAAACTGTGGTGGGGATGGCACCCACAAATTTTTCACTATCTGCAGATTGGAAGGGGTTGGTTAAGGCTTACAATTTGATCACTTCTGATGATCTACCCAGTTAAGAGTATCTATGGAGACCTATTAAAGTCTACTCGGTTAAGATCTTTAGAAACACTGTTGAGTGTGCACTCAGTTAAGAGATTTATAGTTGGACTGTTAAATCCACCTTCCTTGAAAGGATTTTTACACTTTGCTTCACTTTTTAGAATGATAGCAAATTACAATTTGACCTTGTGTATGCAATCTCCTATTTCTAATTACAGATCTATTTAATTTTACATAAATAAGTATATCACCTAATGTGACTGAATAATACCTCTGATGCTTGGTAGCCACTGTTCTTGGTTCTTGCTAACCAAATTCACCTTTTGCTATTCTGGTTCATGAAACTTTCAATCTGATCCATAGATGTGCTCGTATGCTTCATCCATCCTCTCATATCCTTTCTCATCCCTCTCTCATCATAATAATCAATGATTACATAGTCTATTTATAAGACAAATTGACCTAATCAAGTTTCACGTAAAACAATGTTAACTCTAAGATCATAGGTTTACAACTTTACCTTGATCTCCTAGTCTATGTGTCTTAAATCAGTTAGACTGATTGAAGCACTTACAGTCATGTTTCTTGTCCCTAAAGAAATGGTTTTAAAAACAAATCAAAATTCTATAAATAGAATAAGACTATTTTATCTGACGTGGAAGTCAGATCCACTATTTGCGGGCTGCAACTGACTTTCAGTTTCTGACGGTCGATTATGCTTTGAAATCAGTTGACTGTCTTTTGGGTTCCTTTCTTGAACTGCTCTCTCAGTTTTCTCTTTAATTGTCTCTCGGGTTGTACTATATCCTGCACGTCGGGTTCCTCTCTCAGGTTTCTCTTTATCCTTCTGACTTTGCATTTTTGGTGTACACACAAAATTGTGTCATCGGTCTTCTTTGTACTTAGGAGTTTTCGGTGATCTCTTGTATCTGCATTTTCGGTTTGCTCTTTGTTCTGTCTTTCGGTGTATGCTTACCGAAAGTGTTCTTTGCATACTAATGGAAAAATAATGTCATCAGAAACATACATTTCCATTTTTACAATCATTTGTGGATTCATGTAAGTTATAAATATTGTTATTTGTCCTAAAACCAGTAGCAACAAGTTTCCCTATTTTTTACTGATCTCACAACTTAAGTCATTAAATATGACTTTGAATCCATTGTCACTTATTTGACTGACACTAAGAAGATTGTGTGTCAACCCTTCAACATAATAGACATCATGAATAGGAGTTCTAATATTCAAAAGTATGGTGTCTTTACCTTTGATCTGAATACAAAAGTCATTGCCAAGTCACTGAACCACCCATATAATTTTCAAATTCAATAAACTTTCTCTTATCACCAGTCATATAGTGAGAGCACCCAGTGTTTAACACCCAAGAATATTTCTTTAAGGCATATAGGGTTTTTTGAACAATCTTTGCTTCAGCCATTGGGTTAATTGGCTTTAGTTTCCAAACAATTTTTGTCTTCTTAAGAAGACTACCATTTCTGTTTTGCTGATTTTTTAAAACAAATCTGCAAAATTTTGCAATATGACCATAATTTCCACATTTAAAGCATCTAAACGTGTTCAAGAAATTATATAGACTTCCATTTACAAAGCTAGGTTGTCTTCTAAAAACCAATCTACATTTATTTTCCTTGCGTCCAAAATGATTACAACAAAAACAATAACCAAAGAAATGTAGATTACTTTTAGGAGAGTTACATTTATTTGTAGCATCAACTTGATTTCAACATTGCCCCTCTGTAAATTCAAAACCAGTTTTGTCCTTGTGGTCTTTCTGTTTGTTTAAGAGATATGTCAGTTTTTCACTACTACAACAACTTTTCCTTACAACAACGAGTTTTTGTTCTGAATCACAACACTCTTTTTCCTTAGTCTTTAATTGTTCTTGAGTTACTTCTAGTATTCTTTTATTTTCCTCGATTTGCACGGTCTGAATTTTCTGCACTATAGCTTCCTTTTTGAGCTTCTTTGTTTCACTAAGGGCACATTCTAGTTCACAATCAAGATCAACTTCAAATTCATATTTCATAATGTTTTGTTTTTGTTTTTCATGAGAACTTATGATTGCCAGTACAAGTACTCCACTAGGAATCCCCTAAGTTCGTTAGATTTATAACAGGGTTTGGCTTTGATACCACTTGTAGGAGTACAAAGAACACTGAGAGGGGGGTGAACCAATGTTCTTAGCCAAATTTGATTTTAGTTCAAATTTTAAAACAAAGTTTTAGAATTTCATATAAATAAAAGTTCCCAATAGTAGAACAGAGAAACTAAGTGACACATCACAATGTAAAGCACAAAGTTCTCAAGAAATAACACAATGATTTCATGAGTGGAAAACCCTCTTGGGGAATAAAAACCACTTGAAAATGCCTCATTGGCTTAATATGCAAAATTATTGTTTACAAAGTTCTCATTGGCTAAATACTTCTAACTGAATGAATATGCCTGAATGGCAAGAATGTCTAACTGGAAATATGTCAAAACAATTCACCACAATGTCCAAAGTATCATCTCTGTATCATTACATAGCATTTCCTGAATATCTCATTGATCAAGATTCAAAAGAAAATGTATGCATAAATCTATACAAGATTTTATCTAAAGAACATGATCATATTGTGTATATGATATATATGAATACCACAATATGCCCAAATTGTATTATATAGAGAAATGCATGAAAACCCCATAAGATAATGATCTCTTCACAAATATTTCATGAAACAAATTTGTACTATTCTTTTTACGAAATCATAAAACCCCTACAACATATATGATTGTATTGTATACTCTTTGTTCTCTCATTATTCATAAAAAGAAAACCCCCCCTTTTTATATACATTTAACATAACTAAGTTATGCCCTCGAAGAACAGAGAAAACCACAAAATAACCAATGTAAAACTAAAAGACAAGACAGTTGAGAAATCTGCTAAGTAACCGCCAAGAAACTCCATACAAAAACCAAATCTCTGTTTATTTCAAACTTTTTGTTAAAGCACAAAGAACTTTACTTGTTTAGTCTTAATCAAAGCAAGAGAAGAAGATACGATGTTACCACCCAAAATTGTCACCATGTTTGAAGAATAAAATGAAACATGCAACTGTTGTAACCTTCATGCAACCACCACTATCTCAACTCTTTGTTCCAACTTGAAAACCTTCATAACTTCCTCTGTTATCAGCAAGGATCAAACCACATGGAAGCTATGGTTTGTATAGTGTAAAATGATTATTTATGTGCTTGAAACCCTATTGAAAGTGTAGTAAAAAATATGCCTTTTGATGGGAATTATTTCCCATTATCATTTCATTGTGTAAGTCTTCAGGTATACCCATGTGCAATATCAAACCAATAACAAAACCTTTGAAAACACCGACCACCAATCTTAAGTGTGTCGAGCACAATGATGTCAACCATTTTTCAAAAGTGCTCAATGAAATATGTTATGTACATGAGATGTCAACTTAATAAAGGCCACAATGATTTACATAACATTTACAATGATTACTATGTTTATGGTCAAAAGGGGTCATATTTTTCCCTTTAGATATTACTGATATAAACCACTATTATCAAAAAGATGTTATGTTAATCAACACTTTGAAGGGAGTAATGTATCCTTGTAATAATCCTTATGTACACCTTGGCATTTGATAGCATATATAGCTTATATACAGTTTGTTAGTGACTTATATTTTTACTATTCAATAAGAAGTTAATGACTTATCAACGAAAGTTGATAAAACATTAATTGATTATCTGAAATAAGAATATATAAGTCATTAATAGCTAAATGCAAATGAGATATATAGATTACCAAATAACAAAGATGCAAACAAAAGTGAATTTGTAATAAGGATATTACTTCATATTCACATTAAAGTATGCCAAATTAGAACTGCATTGTTATGTATAGATCACTGAAACCAAAACATATGTGCATTGTCAAATGATGAGAAGCACTGTCTTATGTACTGGAAAAAAAAATCATGTCAATGTGCCAGGAATGGTACCATATCACTGAATTATATCATATGCCATGTTAACTATAACAATGAAGAAAAGATATTGACCAAGATACCAATCAAGTAGTCATGTGAAGGAGATATGTCAATACCAGTGCCAAATGGTTGCCAAACTTATTCATGGTATCATTAAAAAATAAATTGTTATGGAATGATCCACCATAAAACCCTATAAGATCACTGTTATATATCAAGCAAGGATGCATGTATATATATGTATCATGATCATGAAAACCAAGATGTTCAATGCAGAGAGATCAACAAAACTGAAAAACTGATCAATGTCAATCCTTGAAGAGATGTCAATCGATGAAGAATACATGTACTATGTACCAGCTAATGTGATGGCTTTGTGTGGCTTTTTCATCAAGGGCAACAATCAAGGGTCAACAAACATGATATCATAAAGGACTAAACTTTTAATTCCTAACTAGTTTGTAATCAAGTATTTTTGGATTTTCCCAATTTCCTTCCACTATAGATCAGAAGTACTGCTAGCCCACAATTCACAACCATGGAGAACAATTAGAAGCACTAAAAGCCCAAAAAGAGTGTGGGTAGTTTTCTAATCTCATAGCTTTGGCTCTCCACATCTATTTTGGAAAGCATTAAAAACTTTCCAACCTCCCAAAGTTCACTTTTTTCTGCCAACTTCCCAACTTAAATTTTTATTGAAGTCAATTCCAAAGTATTTGTAATGAGTCACTTCTTCAAGAGTATTACCTTCAAAGTAAAACTTATGCTAGTTATGTTTTCTTTTATTAGAGAATACCATCACTTTCATCTTGCTAATATTGACTTGCATCCCCACTGAGCTACTAAATTGTTCAAAATGAAAAGTTGTGTAGGGAAAGCATATCAATAGTCATTATAGCTAACTTGGCACACTCAAATATCTTAGACGGTACATCAAATTTCAACTTCTTTTTTTGTTGACTGTGTATGCAACTTAATTGAGTATAGCTATTGCTCTAGTTTTTTAGTAGTAAGGACAAACATTGTGGGGCCCATTATGCGTGAAACATATTCTATTTTGCCCCATTACCCATTTGCTTTGACAACAAAAAAAAATACACAATTGACCCAACACTTTTGCACAAATACCCCAATAATTATTGGTTCCAAGCACAATTGATCTAATTACTAATATTTTTTCCCAAAAAAATGGATGGTTCATAGATTATTTTCTAGTAAATTTTTAATTTATGAAATTTAATATGCACTAATTAGAAGATGGGGATAACTGAATATGTGCATCTATTTCTATCAAATTAAAAATATATACACATTTATTTTTAAAAAATATTTATTTATTTTTAAAAAGAGAGTAAACCATTACACTTCAAACTCCTCTATTCAAAATCATTAGAAACATTTTTATTATAAAGAGACTGTTTTTTATTAGATAAACAGGAAAAATGACCCTATTTCCTTACAAAACAAAAGACAGCATATAGAAAACAGCAACTAGAAACAGTAAAATCAGTGAGGGCCCCCCAAACACTGGAATTA
The DNA here is from genome assembly GCA_018584345.1 of Thuja plicata. Lineage (NCBI taxonomy): Eukaryota > Viridiplantae > Streptophyta > Pinopsida > Cupressales > Cupressaceae > Thuja > Thuja plicata. Next base: position 356,296 of record MU223689.1, on the reverse strand, counting down.
ACATGGACATCAAAAGAATTACGGATCTATAATATCTAATCAGCTATAAAAACATAAGTAAAAATTTGTAGTTAACACTATTCTGACTAGCATAATAGAATACTGTTGACAACTTCTTCGAATAAAGAATTTATTGATGAAATAATGCTCATTGAATTTTAACTCACACAAACAAGAAAATGGAATTTCAACAGCAACACTTGCATGATTCGCTGAAAAGAAGAGTACAGCCGGCATATACAAACGCAATCCCACGAACTTTTCCAGACCATTGAAATTTTGTGTTTCAAGAAAGAGATTTCAAAATTCAGATGACCTTCAATTTGAAAGTTCATTAATTTGAGAGTTCAAAATTCAGATGTCCTTCAATTTGAAAGTTCATGAAATATAGAGTTCAAAATTCAGATGACTAACCAGTGCGAGGTTTCTTAGAGTGATAAAATACAAAGCGAGGCTTCTTAGGAGGAGGAATTTCAGGAAAACAGCTTTTAAGCCTGAACTTAGCAATTCGGAGTAGATATGGGTATTTGTGTTTGTTCTCTCTTGTGAGCTCAATCATCTTCTCCAGACCCTTTTTGCAACAATCTGTACGGACTTTGTTGCCAGGGCTAATCTGATCAGTAAGCAGATTTATACAATCAAGATCCACAAAGTATTCCACCTGTTCTTCACTCCCATTTCTAATAGCATTAACAATGGCAGAATTTGCTTCCTCCTTAACACTATCTTCTCCCTCTGCAAGGAGCCCCACAAGTGAAGAAATCATTCCTGTCTTAATTGCAAGCTCAATGTCATCAGGAGTAAGTGTTGTGATGCTGAAGAGAAACCTGCAAATCTCAATATGAAGCTGCCCCACTGTGTCTGAAATTGAATCTCTCTTCTTACCATTTGAAATGATTGCAACAAGACGCAGGAGTACCCTTTCATTGATAACCTCCTGAAAATTCCTGTACTCTACAATGTTGGCCATGGTTTCCATGACAGGAAGCAGAATTTCTGGAGAATCGTGAAACAGAAGATCAACAAGGCATGGAACAATGTCATTTCCAACGATAGATTCAATAACATCAGATTCTTCAGAGAAATACAGAAGAGCCTTGCAAGCAAGTTTCAGGACTTCAAGGTCTTCCCCTGTTTCAAGAAGTTCTTTCAGAGGTGTTAGGGCAATGACTGTCTCCTCAGGTTTGCAATGAATGATGTATACCAGGGCTTTAAGGGCAAACCAGAAGATCACAAATGGGGCTTTAGGGCTATAGAAAAATGGCAGGAGATTGAAGATAATGTCTTCAGTGATGATTTCATAGTCCCGGGAAGCAAAAGCATAGTCTGCAAGAATGGTTACAGTTCGAAGCCCCTGTTCCTGCACTTCTTCATTTGGGGATTTCAAAAGGTTGCTGAACAGAGTCACAATTTCACTTTCAGTCAAAAGAGAGGGTTCGTCTCTGGCCATATACCTTAACATTCGAGCTGCCTCAAATTGAAGCTCTGGAAATTCTTCCCTTTTCAGACAATGAATCAACACACGCCCTATTCTATCATTGATTAGGGCATCTTGGAAATTGTAATTCTTTCGGAGCTGATGAACAGCTGAAATCTGCCTTGTTGGGTTCCCAGATTTCAGTTCATTTACAACTGATCGGAGATCATTGCTTCTAGCGCTTTTCCCTTCATCTTCTACTGATTCTCGACTTTCAATTAGAAAAAAATCTAGATCAAGATTGGCTTCTTCTTCTTCTTCCTCATGCTTGTCTTCACCTTCTAATTCCCCAATGTTGTCTTCAACTTCTTCCTCTGATTCTCCTCCATTTTTTGACAGAGAAACATGCTTCCCGCTTCCTTCCAATCTAAGCCCCGTCATTTTATGCCCAAATTAAGTAACACCCAGATGCTAAATTTATGCCAGTGTAAATGGGTCAGAAAAATTTATGCCAAGAACTGACTGAATTTCAAATATTTGGTACTCATGATTTCTCTGTTCTTTTCTTTAAAGGGTTCCTAAATATTTGCAAAATTGATTCTTAAAATGATACAGAGACATTAAATTTTCACAATTCGTGTTGATAATTTGTGCCGTTTCTCAATTCAACTGTACGACGAGAAAAAACTCACACAACTGAATCTAGAAACCGCACAAATTATATTACAATGATACGAAGATTTCATATATTTTCTTACCTGAAAAATTCGAAGGGCGTGCTGTTTACAGTGTTCGTCTTAGGCCTCTCCAATCCTTAATTACTGCAGGTTTACAATTCACCTCAGTTACGATTCCCTTGACCTTGTAAAGAGGTGGACAGAGAACAAGAAACGAAGTAACTTGTTCATCCCTCGAAGAAACAAGTGACTGAAATCTGACTCTGATTTTCTTACCTGGATTTCAAATATCTGCTGCACATGATTTGTCTGTTCTTTCCTTTAGAAGGTCCTAAATATTTGCAAATTGGATTCTTAAAATGATACCAGGAGTTCATATATTTTCTTACCTGAACAATTCAAAGGGCCTGTGTATTTACGGTGGTCCTCTTAGGCCCCTCCAATCCATAATTGTTTCAGGTATACAATTCACCTCAGATCACCTCAGAAACAAATGACTGAAATCTAGCTCTGCTTTGCTCTATTTCATTCTAAACAAACAAATGACTGCAAATCTGGCTCTGTTTTCTCTATTTCATCTCTTAAAGAAACAAATGACTGAAATCTAGCTCTGTTTTTCTCTATTGCATCCCTCAAATGACTGAAATCTGGTTGTTTACTGTATTTAATCCCTCAAAGAAACAAACGATGAAACCTGGCTCTGTTTTTCTCTATTTCATTCAAAACTAACAAATAACTTGCAATCTGGCTCTGATTTTCTCTATTTCATCCCTCAAAGAAACAAATGACTGAAATCTGGCTCTATCTGTGTTTTTTTTTGCTTCATTCTAAACAAGCCCTGACCATGTCTGTCTTTCCATTCCTGATTAGCTTACCAAGTTAGCAAACAGGGTTAAAAGCCACCAAAAATTCTGGACAGATCTTTTTCCTTTGCTGCAAATTCCTGAGATTCCTAATGTATTTAATCAGACGAATTTTCACTTCCTCTAAGCTTGGTGATTGCCAAATCCCTGTTACAGTCGTAAAAAAATCTGTCAGAAATTATGCACATAATTTATATGGAAGTTGCAGAGCCATCAATTGCGCGCTCCGAAACTTCACAAAACATGAAATTTCAAGCTAAATATGTTTTATTTTGACTTTTACAAGCTAAATATGTTGGTCATATATAATTATGGCATTACATTTACAGGGTGGAATTTGGATTTTTATAGTTCTGTGAGGTTTTTCATTGGGTTAGTTGTGTGAGTTGTATAGGAAATAAATTTAAAGTATGTGTTGAAAATCTAATTTTTGTAGTTCTTAAATTTTATGTGGAAATTTAAAATTACTTTTAATTTTTACAACAGTTTATTTGGCAAGTTCCATGTTTATATCTAAGGTTTCAGCGCCACATCTTGAAATGTGCTGTCACATCAACACACTTTTTTGTCAAGGTGTCCAAAAAGACCTTCAAAAAATGAGGTCTATACTTGTGCAGTAAGTCATGTTTTGTTGGTTCACTGATGTGGCATCCTATGATTGAGTGCAAGTGTTATAACAACCCTCAACTATTGGATCATTTCCCCTATATCTTATATAATTTAAAAATATAATAGTGATTAAGTAATAAATATAATTAGATAAATCAATCAAATGAAGATATATGTATGTAAAATATAGTGGGACGGATGAATTGATGTAATTTATTTCATTTTGATTAATTATGGTGTTATTTGATTCACTAAAATATTGTAATGATATGAGTTAGAATTTTAATATAATGAGAAATGATAATCAAAATATAGAAATGGGTTAATAAGGAGATGAGATAGAATTTGAGTCTAATGAGAAACCATAATCAAAATATAGAAATAGATTAATAATATTATTTCATGTCTCTTCAATTAATTTTCTCTCACAACCTTGTCCTTCTCATTGTGCCTTTGAGGGCTACTCATCTTGGCTTGTACCTATGTAAAAATAAGAGTTTTGTTGAAAAGCACAATGGGATCCTTTTTATGTCGAAGGAAAATTTTCAAGATTTTCTTGATAATGATTCAGACCTATATGTTGACAATGCAAAATTAAAGAAATGTCAAAAAGCATGCAATGCCTTCAATGTTAATGATGCCATATGGCCTAACGTAACATGTTTTGGTGCTATTACAAATACACACTTAATGATTATATCTTGACTTGAGTACATATAAAACTAAAAAGGATAATTAGGATCTAAGAAAGGATGCAAACCCTATATTAAAATTAAATTTGATTTAAAATAAGTCTAATACTTGGCAACATAAAACGATGAAACATGAGGTTAATTTAACTTTGACAATACCTAGGTTTCTATCATGTTAATTATTAGAGATAACCATGATGATAAGAAAAGATTCTCCAGGATCAAATCAAATATGTGCCTTGAACCTTAAGTTTCTCCCAATGAGCTTAAGTCAAAGTTTCACATCCATCCAGTCACATTGAACATCAAATATATGATGTAAATATATTACCATGTTTAAAGTAAGCTCTGAGCTTTATTGATTATAAAACTTAGTTAAGTCCAAGGCTTATTGACTATAAGTAAAAATGATGGATTTGAGCTAGCTCTAGACAACATGCCAATCTTAAAATAAGAATTGATTGTCGCTCCTAACTTTTTTTATTATAGATTTGGATACAAGAAGGAATTAAACTTTATTAATATCCTAAGTTAGATTTTATTACAAAATATTCATGAAATTGTTCAAGAATTGTCGTGAGGAGCGGAGTTTGAGAAATAAAATCCTAAGTTGCTACTTGGGTTTAGAGCGCATCCTGAAGGGCGGATTTCGAGGATATGGGTGGGGGAAGTTGAGCCTCCACATGTTTGTATTAATTGTAGGTGTCCTTGTATCTCATCTTTTTTTTTCATGTTTCTTTCAACTCTAGTTTATTTGTGCATCGTGGTTTTGCTTTGTGTTTTCTTGGCTTGTCTTGGCTCCCTTAAACATTTATGCATAGGCATATTATAGTCAAAAGAGTATGATTAATTAGAAAGACAAGGGTTCAAGCCCTCCCATCCGCCCTCCAAATGGGAAACTTTTTGAAACCACGCTTAATTTCCATCCCAAGTCTTTCAAAGAGGCACTTTTGGGTGAAAATATTAAATTCTTATGTGACCAAATTTTGTGTTCTCAAAGTAGGAGATTATAGACAAGGGAAGGAGTGTGGTGGAGGACAAGGTAAGTGTCCCTTGGCCTCCATTAAACCCCTCTCCATTGTGCCTAATTAGGAAATGACTAAGGCTATTTTGAAAGAATCTAATAGATTGAGGAATGTGGTTGTGTTTCTTGTAGTCGTTGATTCTTCCAAGGTCCCTTCACATAGGTATCTTGATGACTGGATAGTAAATGTCTAGATAAAACACCTAGGCATTCATGTATCCCATTGTAGGATGGTGCAAAATGGGTTTTTTTGTTTGTTGTTCAAAACCCATGATAGCTAGAAAAGTGTTGTGAACAAGCAATTTTGAACCATAGGCAAATGCACTTTTTGTACCCTAGTCTGGTCTCCAAAATCCATTAGTGGGGAAATCCTTTCCTTGTTAAGCCCTAGGTGGCTTATGATCTTTAAGATTTCTCACATGTTCTTTGGGATCTCTTTCCCCAAGTGCTTGGTCTATTTGGTATCATTATGAGGGTGGACGAGACAAAAACCTTGCTTGCACACATGGTTGTGAGGGTTTTGACATCTCTCTCCCCAATTGTTGACATTCCTAGTTCCCTAAATAATCTTGGCATCTCACACTGTTGTGCTATTAAAATTATAGGAGGCTTGAATGTTTTCTTTATTTGTAGGATGAAGGGGCATTTGAGAAGGAAATGCCTTGCTATTGTGCATCATAAGGTTACTAACCCTAAAATTAATTATCCTTCCCTCAATGTTATAGCTATTGAAAATGCTACCAATGCGACTATCCACATTGAATCTATGGGTCACAATGTTGATCCTGAGCCTACCTAGATACCTAGGTCTGAGATTCTCATTGTGTTGAAGGAATATGTGAACCCTCTAAGTGATTCCTCCTTTGGGTTGCCCTCTAATGGGGATAGTATTGGTGTACACCCAACTCCCTCTATGGCATCGTTGGTTGAACCTATCATTTCCCTTGTTGTTCCTACTAAGAGTAGACATCTAATGTGCACCTTACCCATTACTAATTCAGCCTGGTATTATACCCCCTATCCCCATCCTATCTAAATACCCCCTTTTATTAGGAGTCCCCCATTTCCCTATGCCCCTATTATTGACTAGGGAAATCCCGTCCCTGAACATTCAAATGCAACCCCTTTAGCACCCTATTTTATTCTGATATTGATCACATGGTGGGGTCTTCTTCTAATGGTGAACATATTTTCCCATTCTACCTTGTGCCTCTTGGTCTTCCAAATGTCACCCTTGTTGTTCCTTTGGTTTCCAAATCCACTGAGGGAAATAAGAATGTTTAGTAAATTGTTTTGGATAGAATTAAGAATAATATTGCTCAAAATCAAATAAAAGAGACCAATAATGATGTTTCTATTGGTAAATATATTGTTTCAAATTACATTATTAGGGACTTTAATAGTAAAAAATAGTGAGCACAAAATTTGCAATGGTCTTGGGAATAAGGCATCCCATAGCAATAAAGATGAAAACTCCTCTCTTGTAACAAATATTGATTCTAAATTTGAGTCCAAAAAGCTTAGCAATAAGAAAATGCTTGGTATTAATAAATTGATTGAACAATAACCCCACAAGGGAATAGAAACTATTTCATCCAGGTCAAAATTGATTACAAAAAAACTCTGCTATAAGGTCAATGACAATATTCTATTGTACACCCTAAAGAAAATTTGGTGGGCATGAAATCTTATGATGCACTATACTCCTCTATTACTAAGGGAATTGTGGTAGGCCAATCTAATGATTCCTTGGCTTCCTCTGTTGCTAATACTAGTGGAAACGCTAATCAAAGTCAACATGAAAGCTTGCCCAATCATTAAGGCAATGAGACTCTTAACTTGATTAATATCAATAGAGATGAGGATGATTCCATATGTTCTTACTACAAGCTCATGGATATTTAGGGTTTGATAATATAAAGGGAGATGAGGAGGATGACACTAATATAACCAAGGATATTGTAGTAGGTAGTGTGTCTACTAGTGAGTAAATAATTGATGTTCATACTCTCCCTAGGTCATTTTTTTCCCATGGCCCTAAATTATCAAAAAAGGGGAAAGTGGTCCCTTCATGAAAAGGTAAGATTTTCTTACCAAAAAGAACAACAGAAAAAAGAAAATTTTAATTATTGTTGATCCTAACTCCAAAAGAGTTGAAATAGATGATAAAATTCATGAATGCTATAGAAGCTTTAGGAATATTGTAGATGTTACAACAACCAATGATGACCATGACCTAAGTGCGTCTCTTGGAATTTCATAGGGTTCCCCTTATTAAAAAAAACATGATTTTTCAATATGTAGAGGGCCAAATATTTTATTTTACACTAAGAATTTAAAGCTATTGGCTTTGCACTTGAGACTAACCTTACATTTATTTGGATTCCATAAGATTCAAATTTCAGTTCTAAACCTTCAATCATGGATGATAGTTTCAACTCCATGAGATTCAATTCTAAACCTTTTCCTTTATTGTTGATCAAGCATTCCTTTGTTTTATTTCCAGGGGCCACAATTTACATTTTCTATATTTTTCAATAATCCCCTCCACCTCAATATCCTGCCACCAAATACCTTCACTATTCCATATTTCCACCACATGAGGTAGAGGAGGGTGAGGTTTCCATGCAATGCAAATTATATCATACGTAAGGTAGAGGAGGGTGAGGTTTCCATGCAATGCAAATTCTAATTTCTCAATAGCTTTATCTACTTTCAAGGAATTTTTAATTTTATTACCTATTGTTCTTAGGGTATCCTCGTTCCACTATTAATGAGACAAGTTATACAACCTTACCATATTAGAACTTCCCCAATCAATACTTGTTTTGGGTTAAAGTTTGGGAACCAAGTTTTTAAAAAAATCCAATGCCTCCCATCAAAAAATGTCCATTATACATCACCCATTTATTTTCTCTAGCACAACCAATAATTACCAGAAAAAAACATTTGGAAGGGTTTTCAAAGAAAAATGGTTACCCTAGTTTTCATCACACCATTTCCATATTTGTGGGTATGTCGACCAGCCTCCCCTCATTTCATGAAGAAATTTCATTCCCTATACTGGTTTACTATATAATTCCATCCCTATGATTCAATACACACTGAGATAACTTTGTTATCCACTATTGTTGGTTTTTCCTTTTCCCCCTGTTATGGTTGGAAAGGGTTTTTCAGCCTCCATTCCTTATTCTCCACAATTTTTAAAACCTTCCTTTGAGCCTTGAAAAATCCTGGAATATCCCCAGTGATTCCTTTCAAACCCTCATGGAGATTTTTGGGATTGAGAAACCCCTTGATCATCTTGATCAGAGTGTCTTTGCGGAGCCTCCAAAACCTTTCCAAGAGGTCACCATTTTGGGAGCCTTCTCGCTTCCCACCTTTTACCATTCGCCTATTCATTAACCCCTGCATGAAATCGTAGGACAATACGCTTCTCCTCCATTGTATTATTTAATACAAGGCCCTTACTAGTACGAGATTGTAGTTTCAATTCATAGCTTATTCGCAGGGAATAGATCGCTTGGGGTGTTTTGTTTCCAGGAACAGATCACTTGAGTCGCATTATTCCCTATACTTTTGCCTGAATTTTTTTTGGAATGATTTTCTAAAGATATTACTTGGGTCTATCCCATTTAGATATTTATTTTGTAGCATTTTAACCCATTTTATTTATGGCTCTTTATACTTTCTATACCAGTTATGTGCCTAATGCCTTTCTTTTCCATTGTTGATTTTTAAGTCCAATTCCTCCTGCTTTTATTGGCTCATAATTTTTTTCCCAACTTATCAATGCTATGTTTTTTTCTTCAGAAACTCCTTGCCAATAAAATCTTTTTATTTTTTTCCATTTTAGCTCTAGTTCTAGGTGGCAAGAGTAGGAATGGCATTTGCTATAGAGGACCTACTAACAATACTGCTTTTAGTATTGTAGCTCTTCATGATGGATAACCACGTTCCTTTTCATGATTCTATTTTTTATCCATTCTTTTATATATTGGCTCCTACATTTTGTTTGTTATGTTTCCCTTATTCAGTGGAAGTCCTAAATATTTAAAAGGGAGATTTCCCTTTTTGAACCCCAATATATTGCAAATTTCTATTTCTTCCCTATCTGATCATTGTTTGAGAAGTGCCAATTGGAGCACTCATACAAAATATTGTCTTTTTTATCACCATCCTTTAAGACAAGATCGTCGGATACAACACCATATCATTTATTCACTGTACTCTATAGGTTCTTCGTACTTCAATGATGATCATGCTCATGATTTCAAGAAAAAAAATTGAAGTCTTCTCAAACCTTTATTTGTTCTATCTTTTGGAGAGGATTTTTGTCCCACTAGATTTTCTCATTTCCTCCAGTTATGAGAGATTATGTTGTATTTGTACATGAGTACCTAACATGGCTTTGTTGTCATGACTCATAAAACATCTCTACTACATTATTATATTCCCTAAGTTACAGTTAAGGGGGGTGTTGGAGTTAAATACTATTTTACCAATTTACTCTTTACTTAAGTTCACTTAGGTCAACGCGTTTATTAGGTAGATGGATATTGTAGAGTCATACTTGAACTCTACTTCCTCCTAGAGGATATTGTTGAGTTCTATCAAAACTCTACTAGCTTCACGTTGAGACACTTGTCTCAACCCTGTTCTTTCCTTCTATCTTCTCTTGCCTATTTAAGAAGAGCCTTTGTATCTTTATACTCACCTCAATGAATAAATTTATTGTGTTGATAACATCTCTCTTCTAGTGGATGTCTGGAGACTGAATTATGGGTATAGGATGAATATCCTAACATGATTTAAATAAAAAAGTATTCTAGATGTTGTTTGCAAGTTGAAGAAATCTTTTTGTGGATTAAAGTAGGCACCTACGGTCAGGGATAACTTTAAGGAACCCCCCCCTCCCAAAAATTATAAAATTGTGGCGAATCACATGTCATTTGGGTGAAAAAAAATTAATAGTGTTGGCGAATTCTGCGTTAATCAATGGATATTTGGTGGCGAATTTTTTAATAGTTTAGCCAATTTTTATAAAATAATGGCGATTATAATTTTTGTTTTTAATAAAATTATTAATATTGATGGTGAATTATGTTTTGAAATATGGA
>MU223689.1:307572-331071 GCA_018584345.1 Thuja plicata | reverse complement strand
ATGTACCATTGCAGTATTCCATAGGGATAGGTGAGAGTCCTATCAGAGGGCTACTAGATTCGGTACCATAGGAACAGATGTCACAGGTGTCAAGCCTAGTAGTAAAATAATGGGGAGTGGGTAGATGAGGGGATCTTCAACTCATAGGGCGCAGGGCTCAAGCCACTAGCTAGGACATGTCCATATTCAAAGAGAGTCAGTCGGGGGCTTAGTTAAAATGGAGGAGGCTGAGGAATCAGACACAGGTGCCTCAGGGAGATAGGAGACAGGGACAGAGATAGGTGTCTCGGTGGATAGGCCAGTTATAAGGCTAACTACATAGGTCATAGCGGTGGGGGTTCTAATTGTTATTGAGCAGGCTTGAACTAGAGTGAGGATGATAATTGGGATCAAACAGGTACCCACAGAGTAGATGGATCCATAGGATGCCCTTATGCAGGACCTAGAGAGCTATTTTCCCACAGGGGGACTAGATGAGCATTGATATATTCTATATGTATATGATATGATGCATTCATTCATTTTGGGCACATGTCCCCCATATGTACTGGATTATTTATTCTTTGAGATATACCTTGGACAGTTTTTGGGACTCTTATTCTTTTATGGATATTGGTGGGATATTCTTTTTACGGGATATATATATATATATATATTGCAGAGTTGGGTGGGTGGGAGTTTTTGTGTCATGTGCCCACTTTATTATTTTTCTTTATGGATGTATATGTATGGACATGATGGACTGAATCATGTATGATGCAGGATGAATTGTTTATATGATGCGTGATATGATGACTAATGTGTTTGTGATGCAGGATGGGGGATATGCAGTTATGATATCTACGTGATGGATTTTTATGTGATTGTGTGTGATGATCTATATAATTATATGATGCTTATGAGATGGATTGGAATTTTATGTGATGCATCTATTTGATATAATTATGTGATGCATAATGTGTATATGTATGGATTTAAATGATGGCTATTTATTTATGTGATGGATCTATGTGACGCAACTATGTGATGTGATGATGAATCTATAGGATCTATATGATACATGATGTAGATGGTTAATAGATTTACAAATGGAAACTAACTGATTTAAAATGTGTAATTCTACTTTAATAATGCAAGATGATGTAATATTTTAAAATGATTATTAAATGGGGATGCATGATTTGTACCAATGTCATGGATGCATGATTTGTACCAATGTGATGCACTTCTAGAATGGATTAAATGAATGAACCTGAAGGAACACCTTCCTAAAAAGTGAACTTAATGAACTTAGATGATTAATGCACCCTAAAATGTACCCAATGAATGGATACCTAATAATGATACATATGACTTATTAAATATGCAAATTAAAGACGCACACTAATGTAATTCATGCAACCTAAGAATTAATTTAATAGAGGTAAAGTAAATGAATTTTAACATACAAGCTCAAATGAATATGATAAATGCAATCTAAAGTGATTATGAAATGCACTATAATAAAATGCAATTAAATACATGTTATAGTGATTGTGATTTTAGGGTGCAAACTAATGGATGCAAATCTAGATGCATAAAGTGTGTGCGATGAATGATGATAAGGTGTAGTGAGATGTGTGGGTGGGATGCAAATGGAACATATCACTGCCTGAATTGACCCACGTTATGAGGTTTTGAGATAAGGGGGGGTTAAAACATTTGCACAATCATATCCATGAGGATCAAGGGCAAGGGAGATGGGTTTTATGGAATGGGAACTTGTGGGGGGGTTGATTTTTTTGAGGATTTTTTGGGAATTGACAGGGATTAGGGGATTTGAGGGATTGCTTTGATTTTGTTTGCTAAGGATTGAGGTTTATTTTGTTGCTAGATTTTGATTTGATGTTTTTGGTTGGATTTTTTTATTTTGGTGACAGGGGGATCCTTTTGATGCTTGAGCATGGGGTATCCTAAAATGGAATACCACCTTGTAGTTTGAGAACTTAGTTTGATATAACAATATCAGAGACCTTCCAGGGTTATCATGAACTCAATGCCTTGTCACCTATTGGAATTGGTTTTGTAAAAGGTGTTGGCATTCATGTTTTATCAGTAATGTCAACATATGTTTTAGTTGAAGTCTCAGATTGACTAGTTATCAGTGGTACATGGATGAATGGAAGAAGTGTACGGACACTGTATGGGCATTTCAGAGCATATGAGAATGGGTATGTATACAAGAATGAGAAGTGATCTTATATATAAGGTCGCTTGGATTGATATTACTATTTGCATTAGTTATAGCTGTTTTTGTGAAGACTGTGTACAAAACAATGACAAAGAATTGTGACAGAGTTGGTCTCTAGGTTTTGGAAATAACTTGGATATGAGCATGAGTTATGATCTGCGAGCTTAAGGTGTGGTAGAAGAAATATTGGAGAATGTCACTTTTTATTTTTGGGTTGTTGTGTTGTTGGTGACATCAGTTGAAGCATGTGATCTTGCATGTGAAGATTTGTTTGTGGTCGACAACAGTGGTGTAACGTGTTTAGAAGATGGAGAGCATGGATTACAGATCTTAGAGTATAATTGATGAGTCATAATTGATGTTTACTTGTCTAAGGTATTGTGTGTATCTTAGAAAGGGTTTATATAATTGTTTGTATATTGGAGAACTCTCAACAAGTAGACCTAATTGTTTATTGTACACTTGTATAAATAATAGTTGTTACTTGATGAGATAAGTGTGGTTGTGGAATGTGAAAGTTGTGAGCTTGTATTTGTGAAGTCTATTGGGTGTAGAGCAAGGGTAGTGATTGTGAAGAACTTCATTGGAAATATTTAAGAAAAGTAAGTTGCTATCAGTCAATTCATTGGTTACTGCTACTCCTATATCTATATTTTAGACAATGAGTCCAGAAGGTGGATTTAACCTTCACATTTGGGCAGTGAGCCTATTGTTTCTCTTGACTCCTAACAAGGTATTTCCTTTAACAGGGACTGTTTACTTTATATAATAATCAGCTCCTAACAGGGATAAATATCCTAACATGGATACAACACTTTTGATGCATTATTTGTTGGTGATAATTCCCATCGGGGTTTTTCCCTTAACAGGGTTTCCTCTACAATAATTTATTTTGTTATAGTGTTACATTTGATGTGTTCAGATTTGAATTGAGTAATTGGTTTATAAATTTTAAATTTTAACTTATTTGGCTCACAATTGATTCACCCCCCCCCTCTCAGTTGTGTTGGTGGACTATTATTGCTAACAATTGGTATTAGAGATTGTGGTCCTTTGAGAGAAATCTTAACAGCTTGCAGTGATCTAGAAGATGGTGTACTATAGAAAGGATAATCTAAAATTTGATCCTAAAAATTTTGACAGTTGGAAGAACAAGATGTGACCTCACCTACTCTACTTAGGGATTGATTACTGGATGATTACTAAGAAGGATGAATAGATCAAGACTGAATATGAGTTACAGACTTTGTATAAAGAAGAAAAGATGTTGTTGATTTTTAATATGGTTTCAAGAGAAGCATTGATCAGTGTGTTCTCTTGGGCTATGTTTAATACCTACTACAAAGAGCATAGAATATATAGAAAAATATCAGCCCCTATGATACCAAAACAGAATGGGATTGCAGAGCGAAGAAACAGAACTATACTATATACTGCCAGGACTATGTTTCTATAAGGGAGTGTGTTGCATGTACATTGGAGAGAAGCTTTTGGTATTGCAGTCTACACTTTAAACAAATTCATATCAGAGAAACAATAAGACACCTTATGAACTTTGGTTTAATCATGCTCCTACTATGCAATACTTTAGAATATTTGGTAGAAAGTGTTATAACAAAATAGATGATTAGATACAAAAATTTGATGCAAGAATTAATGAAGGAATTTTCCTTGGTTATTCCACTAAGAGAAAGGCTTACAAATGTTTCAATGTAAGATTGAGGAAGTTAGTTGAAATTCCTAATGTGAGAATTGATGAGAGGTTTCAAATTCAAGAAAGAATGTACTATAATTAGATTATAGATAATATGGAGACACTTCAAGACAAGAGGAAACTCTTGATGTTGATAATGAAATTGAGGTAAGCTTGAATGACTCTTCTGAGAATCTAAAGACACCAAGGTATGTTAAAAAGAACCTACCTGAAAATCAATTTATTGGTGAAGTAAATAAGGGAATGATGACAAGATCTAGAATGGGAAATGAGATTTGTTTGGTTTCACAAGTAGAACCCAAAACTACTGATATGGCATGTAGAGATGAATCTTGGACTAAATAAATGCAGGAAGAATTGGATCAGATAGAGAGAGAGAGAGAGAGAGAGAGAGAGAGAGAGAGAGAGAGAGAGAGAGAGAGAGAGAGTTGGTTCCTTGACCTAAGAACAACAATGTTATAGGGACTAAATGGGTTTTCAGAAACAAAATGAATGAAGAAGGTATGGTAGTAAGGAATAAGGCTAGACTGGTTTGTAAAGGCTACTCACAACAAGAAGGCATATAATTTGAAGAAACATTTTCTCCTATTGCAAGATTTGAAGCAGTAAGGGCATTCCTTTCTTATGAAATGCACAATAATTATAAGGTATATCAGATGGATGTGAAATTTGCATTCCTGAATGGAGATCTAGAGGAAGAAGTCTACATTGAGAAATTGATGGCTTTCCTTTGATAGATGATGAATATATGGTTTGCAAGTTGGAAAAGGCATTATATGGACTGGAACACACACCTAGAGCATGGTATGCTCGATTCGACAGGTATCTACTACATCTTGGTTATAGAAAAGGTAGTGCAGACAACAATTTGTATTTGAGAACTAGTGAAGATGGAATCTTTATTGTTGAAGTCTTTGTTGATGATATTATTTTTGGAGGAAATGATGAAATGAGTAAGAATTTTTTTGAGGAAATGAAAAATGAATTTGAAAATTCTATGATTAGGGATTGAATTTCTTTTTTAGTTTTCAAATTAATTAGGAAAAACATGGTATTTTCATCTCTCAAACCAAGTATCTTAGGGAATTGTTGAAGAATTTTGGAATGGAAAATTGTAAACCTATTGGAAGACCTATTATTAATTGTTGTAAACTTACTACTATTGATGAATCTCAAAGTGTATTTCAAACAAAGTATGAATCCATGATTGGAGGTTTATAATATCTAACTCACAATAGACCAGATATTGTTATTGCAGTTGGAATTGTTGCGAAGGTTTCAAGCAAATCTTAAAGAGACTCATATATCTATTGTTAAGAGGATATTCAGATATCTGAAGGGAACATTAGAATATGGATTATGGTAAGAAAAGTCTGATAATTTTACTTTGCATGCTTATACTGATGTTGATTGGGCAGGAAATGTTGATGACAAGAAGAGCACAAGTGCTGGTGCATTTGTTTTTGGAAAGAGTTTGGTTTCATGGTTAACAAGAAGAAATATTGTATAGCTCAGTCTACTGGTAAATCAGAGTATGTAGTTGCTGCTATAAATTGTACACAGATTATGTGGATGAAGAAGATGTTGAAGGATATTGGGATTACTTTTAAAGAACCAGTGGTTATACATTGTCATAATACAAGCATAGTGAACATCTCAAACAATCCTATTATGAATTCAAAGACCAAACACATTTCAATCAAATATCACTTTTTGAGAGACAAGGTTGTAGAAAAGGAAGTTAGATTGGAGTACATCAGTACAAAGGAGAAAATAGAATATATATTCACAAAACCTTTGTCAAAAGATGCCTTTGAGTATCTCAGAGGTATGCTTGGGGTGGGAACCCCTCCTTGTGAGAACTAAATGATGTATAAATGCATCAATCTAGTAGCTATCAAAGCTATATCAATCGTTGGACTTGATGCTTCGATGCACTCCTTAGGGGGAATGATCATTGAACACTTTTGGGTGATCAAGCACCTGGTTGTTGAAGGAATGAATATTTGAAAAAGATACACCTTACAGAGGTGGGATGGTCAGAGAATAAAGATAGATATGGCACCCTTTTCCATTGATGTTAAAGGGAGGTGATAGAAGTAGAAAATCCCTACTATTTTAGGGGGGGTTGTGAAGAAGATATTGAGAAGCTTGTATTGAGAAGGTATTGTTTGGGTTGATGGATTTTCTCATATGTTGTCATTAATTCCAAAGGGGGAGATTGTTGGAATTGGTTATGTAAGAGGTTTTTACATTCATGTTTTTTCATTGATGTCAACATATGTTTTAGTTGAAGTCTCAGACAGACTAGTTATCACTAGTACAAGGATGACTGGCATAAGTGTACGCACACTATACAGGAGTTTTAAAGCATTTAAGAATGGAGATGGATACAAGAATGAGAAATGATCTTATATTTAAGGTCTCTTGGCTTGATCTTATAGTTGGAATTAGTTACAGTTGTTTTTGTGAAGACTAGGTATAGAACAACGACAAAGAATTGTGACAGAGTTGGTCTCTAGGTTTTGCAGATAACTTGGATGCGATCACGAGTTATGATCTACGAGCTTAAGGCATAGTAGAAGAGATGTTGGATAATTCTACTTGTGATTTTTGGGTCGCTATGTTCTTGGTGATGTCACGTGAAACATGTGGTCTTGCAAAAATCTATTTGTGGTCGACTATAATGGTGTAACGTGTTTAGAAGATGGCGAGCGTGGAATACGGATCTTGGAGTATAAATGATGAGTTGTAATTGATGTTTACTTTTTTAAGGTACTATGTGTATCTTAGAAAAGGTCTAAATAATTGTTTAAACATTGAGAAGTCTCAACAGACCGACTTAATTCTTTATTGTAAACTTGTATAAAGAAGAGTTATTTCTTGATGAGATAAGTGTGGTTGTGGAATGTAAAATATGCGAGATTGTATTTGTGAAGTCTGTTGGCTATAGAGAATAGGTGGTGATTGTGAATAACTTCATTGGAACTATTTAATCAAAGAAAGTTTCTATCAGTCAGTTCACTGGTTATTGTTGCTTTTATATCTATATTGTGGATAGTGAATCCAGAAGGTGGATTTAACCTTCACATTTGGGCAATGAGCCTATTATTTCTCTTGACTCCTAATATGGTCTATCCTTTAGTAGGGACTATGTACTATATGTAATAATCAGCTCCTAACAAGGATACAATACTTTTAGTGCATTATTTGTGGGTGCTAATCCCCACCGGGGTTTTTTGCTTAACAGGGTTTCCTCAACAACAATTTATTGTGTTATGGTGTTACATTTGATATGTTTATATTTGCATTGAGTAATTCATTTATAAATGTTAAATTTTAATTTATTTTTCTCACAATTGATTCATCCCCCCCTCTCTCAGTTATGTTGGTGGACTATTATTGCTAACATCGCCATCTAGTTTGAGCACTTAGTTTGATATAGCAGTATCAAAGACCTTCCAAGGTTATCATGAACTAAAGGCCTTGTCATCAATGTTGCATGGGACTAACACAACAAGCACGCAAGGATTGCCTCAGCAACACACATGAGTCCTAAGAGATTCAAGGTGGAAGTGATGTTGGGTAAACCACAAACAAATGACATTGCCCAAGTGCACCAATCAATCACAGAAGGATCACATGCCGATTATGCAAGGGTCATATCTGAATGACTCACAGGAAGAGAATTAGATCAATATCATATCCCAGGTGCATCCATTCATAGCATACCATGATATAAATTATCATGGAAACTTTGAGGAGGAAAACCTAGAAAGTCAGAAATGATAATCAAGAACCCAAAAAACAAAGTTAAGACCAAAATAATTACCATAAAACTCCTTTGGCCAGAGATATCGACGAAACTGAAGACTGGTTGGATTTAGGTCAGACATGAGGAAGGATACATCTTGCAAGGACTTTTTGATGGGTTAGACTACAGATTTGTGTTTGAATGGTAGAAGATGTATCAAGTACAATCACAGGACTCAAATAACAAGGAATTTGGATTACTTTCTACAAGATGACTCACCAAGGACGCTAGATATGTATGTGAAAAACTCAAGTATTGGGATAGGACATAATATATAAATAACTATCAAGAAGATCAGGAATCATGATAGTTCTTGACGTGTGTGTGTGATAATGGAAACACTCCGGTAATATGGGTTAGTGAGGGTGACTTTTTGATGGGGTTTGATGGATGATAGTGCATGGGAATGAGAGTTTGATAGATAATGGTATGGTCCACAATGTGCGATTCCTGTTGCCAATTTTTCACCACACACACTTGTCCAAGGTGCCTGATTACCAATTTTTCACCATTGGATGATTTATTTCTCTTTACTTTTTCTTTCTTTCTTTCTTCTTTTTTTTTGTACTTTTTATAGTTTTATGATTTTTTCAGATAAGTGGGGTACACTGCATGACTCGGGTATAGAACCGCTTGAGGTGAATGATGTTGATGAGATCATTCAATTGTTCTCCTTCTAGTGTATACAATTGATATGCCCCTAATCATAAACATGTTGTGGAAATATAAGGACCCGGCCACGTGACCTCAAACTTTCCCTTCTTTTCTTTGTCTGCTAGTAATTTTTGGTTTTCTTTCAGGACCATGTCTCCCATTTGGAACTTTCATGGACATATTTTCTTGTTATAACTTTGCTTAAGCCTATTTTGGTAGACAACTAGGTGATCATATGCTTGATGTCTCTTCTCATCAAGAAAATCCAACTATGTGAGGCATGTTATGCAGTAATCTTCATCTGTGATTAATTTTTTGAGTGAAACACAAAGTGAAGGTAATTCAAACTCAATTGGTAAGAAAAATTAAATAAAATATACAAGGGAATATGGGGTGGTGCACGTAGGAGTTTGGAGGAAGTGTGATATGCCCTGAAGGCAGGGTTAGTTTGAATATGCTAGTCACGACCAGAATCATTGACAACCTTATTGAGGATTTTTAGGAGGGTTTTGTTGGTTGCATCCGCTTGGTCATTTCCTTGTGGGAAATATGGATTGGAGAAGCCATGGTGGATGTAGAATTGCTTGCACATATATTTCATGCATTGTTTTTAAAATGGCATGCCATGATCTATGAAAATGGTGGAGAGAATGCGAAAATATAAGAGGATGTGGTAGAGGATGAACTTGGATATTTGGATTCTCATTGTGAGGGTGAGTGGAATTTCTTCCACACATTTTTTGAAGTACTCTATAGTAGTGATGATATACATGTGTCCCTCCCAGTATAGAGGGTTTATCTTACCAATGAGGTTGAATCCCCAACATGAGAATGGCCATGGAGGTGCAATGGGATGCAGATCTTGTGTTCGGTCATGAATGAGGTTCGTATGTTGTTGGCATGGTAAGAATTTCTTTACAAATTCACATGCATCATGTTCTGAGAAGTTGCTTGGCTAAGACCATGCCACTCATATGGGCACCAAAAATTCTAGCATGTACTTCATGTAATGTCAGGGAGGCCTTAGTTGAGTCTAAACATCTAGAGAGGACGTTGTGATAACCTCAAAAATATAAGGTATTAGCTATAAGGGTGTACCTGGATGCTCTGCGAATAAGGTTCTGGAAAATTTAAGGGAGGAAGAAACTTATGACATTCTTCATGCTTGCCATGATGAGCCATGTGGAGATCATTTTGTAGCAAAGAGAACCACCCTGAAAGTGCTAACAAGTTACTATTGGCCCACTTTATACAAGGATGAAACAAAATACACTAGAAAATGTGATAGATGTCAGAGGATGGGAAGACCTACAAAATTTGATGAAATGCCTCTATGCTCTCAAGTGGTGGTCACTCCTTTTGAAAGTGGGGATTGGATTTTGTTGGGCCAATCTATCCTCCATCCAATGATAATTCTTACATATTAGTTTTCATAGATTATGTTACTAAATGGGTAGAGGTTCGTGCAATGAAACATGCTAGGGACAAAAAAGTTCTTGAGTTCCTGTATGAGGAGATCTTCACAAGTTATAGCATTCCAAGAGACCTGGTCACATATCAAGGTGCACAGTTCACATCTACATTGATTTCTGCATTAATGAACGATTATAGCATTTGACACAGGAAGTCCATTCCATACCATCCTTAGGAAAATGGACAAGCCGAGATTACCAACAGGGAAATTAAGGCCATCCTGACAAAGATAGGGCAGATACATAAGAAAGATTGGAGTAGCAGACTTCAAGAGGTTGTTTGGGATTACAGAACAACTTGAAAGACTACAACATGATTCACACCTTTTGAGTTGGTGTATAGAAAATCATCCATGATGCCAATAGAGTTTGAGCATAAGACCTTACGAGCAGCACTTGAGTTAAACATCGATCTTCCTGCAGCCCAAAGAGAGAAGCTCTTGCAACTTAATGATCTTAGCCCTTCAGCAAATAGAGGTAGTTCAATTACAACGCAATAAGTGGCATGATTCACACATCCAAAACAAAAAAATTTCTCCAGACAACTAGGATTTTCTCTATGATTCGCACTTCTAGGATATCCAAGATAAGATGACTACACGTTGGCTTGGGCCTTATGAGATTGAAATTTTTTTCAAAAACAATGATGTTCAGTTAACGTTTATAGACCCTGTGCACTTCAAGTTGTTGATAAATGGCCATAGAATCTGTCTATACCATAAACCAGAAACAAAGGCCAAGTTACTACATCAATTTGAGTCTACTCCCTAACATTCACCTCCTGCAGCCGAAGGCAATATCCTTCATCTTTGTTCTTCTCTTTAAAATTTGCATGCTTCATGCAGCTCATAATAATGTTTCCTTTTCTCTAGGAAACCAATTCTTTCCATAATAAATACATTTCATTTCATTTCATGGAACATATCTTCCATGTCATCCACAATTCCACATCATTCTTGATACCCGATCTACTTTTCCAGCAGACATCAGCAAATCTTTCAGAATTCGTGCACATTAACTAGCAATAACTCTCCAGGTATGCATGCATATTTATTTACCACTTAGCTTACTTATTACTGCATGATATCGATGTATTATATTTAATTATAGTGTTTATTCCACTTGTCATTATCCTTCTAATCTGCACATGTGGACACTTGCCACCTTTTTAGTCAGAGTAGGGTTGTTAAATGAGTTGATAAATAAGCCAATCATCATTATATTATTATTATTTTGCGATGTCATGATTATTTTAAAAGATGCCCTTTTCCATTAAAAATCTGCAGTAATTTTTTTGAGTTGATGTTACTATCCCCACATGAGGATTTCTCTTCTTTCTCCAACCTCATTTTAGTCATTTTTAGAACCACAAATGTTATCTCAATGATTTTGAAATTAGCGGTGAGAACTTTTGAAATACACTCTTCAAAAAAAGCTTTGTGTGTAAAACCTAAATTTTACACAGCACAAGAGTTCATGATAATTGATTTATATTAGTGCAGAGGTAGGGGGTGGTGTGTTTTGGAAGTAAACTAGATTTGGCAGAATTGGGTCTTTCTCAGAATGGGTGGATCTTTGATACAACATGAGTCGGTTGATCACTCATCCCTATTGCACGACCAAGAAAGCGTTGAGACGTTCAACAATGTAGGGTGGTTGACATACTTTCTTTGAATAAATGGTTAAAATGATGGTATTTCCCTTGAATTTATCATTACAATTAGTAACAAAGAATCTCAGGTAAAGGGCTTAAAGTTTGATGCTTCGGAGGCAAGAATTGTCAAAGTTTCAAAACTTCCAGCTATAGGCGAGGCCTATACTCATGGAATGATGTGGGATCACCCAGGGCAGAGTTCATGATTCCATCTAACCAAAGGATGGAGGCAGAAAAACAAGATGCTAGAAGATGGTTCATACCTCCACCATAACCGCAATTGGCTTTCCACATTATCGATTACTTGACCTATGAAGGTCTTTTCTTACTTCTACATGTAGCACATTTTAAATTACTGGGCCATTTAAAGCATTAGAGACACATGAATGTCCCCAATTTTATTTATGCAATGTTGAATTTGAGTTCAGAAGAAGTCAAAAGAGGATGGAAAAATGTTGTATCCCACCAAGGATTGATTAAGTTACTAGTGGAAAGATCCTTAATGGATGTGTCTTCCATGAGTTGGGAGGAATTTTTGTTGGATCAAGAAGTTTGGTTAACAGATGTTGTACCTAGTAATAGGGGTAATGAGAAATAAATTTATGTTTCTAGAGAAAATTTGGCTCAAACACGGGATCCTTCCACCTCTAATGCTTCCCCTACAGAGACAGGGTAGACAACTAGGGCACCCAGTGGTCAAAATGCTAATGTTGAAACAATTGATCAAGAGATGTTTGTTTCATCACAAGTTCCTACAGCAACACAAGGAAACAATCAAAAAGAAAAGGGAAAAGAAAAAGTGAATGAGGAAGTATATGAGGAGGAAGAAGAGATCACTCTTGAACTAGTCTGCATAGATTCCAAAAGGAGGAAACCTAACATTGATACGTCTCCCTCTCGTGCAGCAATCATTTCAGATGACACTGCTCCTACTTTTAAATATCCTACAACCACCTCTTCCAAGAAGAGGAGTGCCTCAAGGAAACGTCATGCAGCTGGTGCAGAGACTCCTCCAAGAAGAAGTGTTCAAATTCATGCATGAGGGTCAGTGACACCTGACACAACTTCCAATATACTACAAGAAGATGTCCAAGTAATTTTTGAGGAAGAACCACTAGCAAGTGAGCCCCAAGAAAATATTAATAGCCCACTATGGGAATTCCATGACACAAGTGAGGATATTATTGTGGCTACAACTCTTGAGGAGAAAATTCATCAGTGAGAGTAGAACATTACTCAGCCTCTTTCTACAGAAGAAAATCAAGGTTTGAATAATCTTGTTGTCATAGTAGAGAAAATGACCTTTGATAAAGAAGACCATTATGCTTCATGGAAAATGGTAGTATGTAGTCCTCCCCTTGGTAACAAGATAAATGAGGGGAAAGACTCAGGAAATGAACAAATTGTTTAGAAAGAGGTAAATTTGCAGTCTCTCTCTTTAGATTTCTATAATCAAATGCAATATGAAAAGGCTATGTGGGATTTGGAAAAAAACAAATTGAAGAAAGAAATTAATAAACAGAAACAAGAAGTCCAAACCCTACAAAAAAAATTTAGATACAGTCATAGAATTGATCCCTCAAATAATAGAATGTAGACCACCTACAAGGGTCTATGCATTGCATCTTGATGAGAAATATCTTATGTTTAAATTGATGAAATTTGCTAGGGATCTTGATCCAAGTATTTCTACACTACAAGAATTTGTGGATGTTTATGATAGGTCACCTAACTCTATAATAAATCTTATGTATGAACTTTATCTGCACAATTATGGTGTTCCCTCTAACACCAATTTGAATCTATTATTATTTATTGGGGATATACATCTGACAACCCTTATGTATTGGGCAAGAAATGAAATAAACTATGGGGAACAATTGAAGAAATACAGGGAAAAGGAAAAAATGGTAACTCTACTCTTGAGGCCATAAATTGAAAAACCTAGGAGAATGTACTTTGATTGGCTAAAAATAACTTATGGGTTCCACAAACTAGAGTACAAAAAAAAAGATATTAGGTCTCAGAGAATAGGTCTACGAGGATTTTGAAAGACTCCCATTTAATGAGGGGCAGAGAGCAGTACAAGGAATTATGCAGAGATGGAACATACTAACCATGGAAATAAGAAAGGTTGAACCACATAGCCTTATCCATTGTAGAGAGGCAATGCAGAGAATTCCTTAGTACATCCAGTTCAGTAGGCAGGTCAGACCAGAGTTGTGGGTCCCTCTTACTTTTCAACCTCCTCTCCTCTTGTGGCCTCTATATAGTTTCCTTGATAAAGAAATAAATGATAAGTTAGAAGCTAGAAGAAGGAGAAAACTAAGGCGAACAAAAGGTTTTTCTTGGCATCTAGGTAGCACCAGTGGAGGGGAGACAATAGTGGTAGACTTCGGGATGCTTGCTCAGATCCGTAATTTTTTAGTGCCTAAGGATCGGTACTAGATTTAGAAGGGGGCAATGATAAACCCTTGTTACTAAGTATAGGATAGTCTGTCATGCTATGTTTCTTGTTTTACTATGCCATGTTTCCTATGCTTTTCTCAAGACTGGTTTACTCTTTTGGTGACATTAAGTGGTATGCAGCCACACAGACATTTGATGTTTTTATAAATCTTTGACATACATACATGAACCTTGAATGCTATATATATTAAATATGATAAATCTATAATTATGTTTTAATGAGTAATTAGCTATTTGGTGAAAATATGTGTGTGCATGCTTTGTTTAGTTTATCCTAGAGTTCTCTATTTTAACATGTCTGATGTAGAGCGTGTTTAATGAAGAAGGGTGACTAAGTGTACACATGTGCGCTTGTCAAGCAGACCTGACCTTACAGCGAAATGATCAGTAATTGATCCAATGCAATAAAGGTGCCAACTCTAAAAAGATGCAAATGGCAATGGTTGAGCGACAATCAGGTCAAGATATTGCTCCATCCTTTAGAAAATCTAGGAAGAGGAAAGAAGTTAGATCTTTTCTTCATGCATGTTGTAACAGTTCTATTCCTTTTTTGTTGGATGAATTCTTTCCTATTTTCTAGTTGCAGTAAAGTCTCCTCCTATTTCCATGATGTGAGCGGTTAGCTGTTAGATTTCCTTTCTTTTAAATAAGGCCCACTCGTGTGTGAGAAGGGGGGCATAAATTTTGATTTCTAAAAATACTATTTACCTTCTATCATTTTTTGGCTTTTATGAATACATGTATACTTCATTTTTATATGAATAAAATAGCAAAGTGTTGAAAATATATTCTATGTAATTGAGTTTTTGGATATTCATCTAAGGGGGCCCATTTGGTGAGGAATCCTTACTAGTTATTTTAATTTTCAATAGATTTCATTTCCATAGCTTGTTGATTCAATTCTAGTGTTAAAACTATTCCTGCAACCAAAGCAGCAGGTTAGCTATTGCTTCCTGTAGCCAATTTGGCAGAACAGCCGAAGCATTGTGGTTTAAGTTCCAAGCATTTCTTTCTTCATCTTTAGTGTTTCAGCATTTATCTTTCAAAGAATTTTTTTCCTATAGCAGTAGATTAGCATGGCCTGAGTCAGCACTTAGCACATATATTTTGCTAACCTGTTTCAAGTAACACATCCATGGGCTGATAATTAAATCAGTTTTCATGATAATAAGGATAGCTTCTTGGATAGGATGCCCAATCCCTAAGTATTGGTTATGAACCTAGTTTTTTATCCCTTTCTGAAACCAATCACATAACTTACTGGGGATAGAGTCCTTTGCACGTTCCCACCAAGACCGCTCACTATGGCTTTGGTGTACTAGGGCTTCCCTATGAGGATTATGGAATTTTTCCCATCATGACCATCTATCTACATCTACATCATTGAGCTCACCTTGTATTTTTATGAGTGTATTCTACGCAAAGAAATTATGTCATTCATGCTTCCTAGCATGTGATGTATTCCTCCAATGTAATATAAAACTAGGGTGTGCTCTACAATATTAATACGAAGCAAATCCTTTTTTATTTAGTTCTCATATAGTTTAGATTGCATTTTAGTTAGGTTTATTTTGAATTTTTCATTGTGAGACCTTCTTTTATCCCCTCATCCTTGCCTAGCTATATGTTCCTTTGGATTACTTTGATACACAAAAAATAATTTACTATTTATATTCATTTTAGTTCACATTTAGTAGTCACATTCGCATACCATTTCATCTTGCACTACACAATTTTCACTTCCATATATGCATTCACGATATTAATCATTAATCATTTAAGTACATGCATAACTCATTCCACATTAGATCATTAATGCATTACATATAATCATATACCATCATGCATAAAACATGTCAGTCTCATAATGCATCATATAATAAACCATCACACATATTCATTCATAGAATAAAGCATGAACATTTGCATAAAACATAATCACACACATCATATAGGCATCATCAAGATAAATATTGCATCATTATATAAATATGCATAAAGTGTCATACATATAGTATCATCATCTTAAAATAGGTACATCAAGTCCATCAAATAAGTACATCACAAATATACATCTAGAATGCATGAGCACCTATGTGTCGTTGTACATCTCACCTCATGTCAAAAACTACAAAAAAAACTTTTGATATTGTGGCGACTGATCATGTAGTAGGTGTTGATATTGTGGCCCTAAAATGGTCAATTTTAGAGGTTGCCCTAAAATGCATGTTATAAGCGTTTGAGATGTATAATGCATTGTAAGGTTGTGTACATTTTTGTTGGATAGGAAGGCACTGGGATCTATTCAATTGTGCCTTGCACCGTCTGTAACATTCAACATATCAAAGGCAACAACAACCATAGAGCTTTTGGAGACATTGGCTAAGTTATATGAGAAACCCTTAGCTTCGAATAAGGTATTTCTTATGAAGCATTTGTTTAATATGAAAATGGGTGAGGGAGGATCTATATCGAATCATTTAAATGAATTTAATACCATCACCAGTCAATTTTCATCCGTAAAAATTGTATTCGATGAAGAGGTTAGGGATCTCTTACTTTTATGTTCTTTGCCAGAAAGCTTGAATAGTTTGGATATGGTTGTAAGAAACTCCGTCTCTAGTTCAAATACTTTGAAATTTGATGAAGTTGTTGGTGTTATCCTAAGCAAGGAAATGCGACAGAAAAGCATAGGTGAAACTTCAACCTCATCAGGTTCTGCTTTAAACGTGGAGAACAGAGGAAGAGCAAGTCAAAGAGGAAAAGGCCCTTCGCATGGAAAATCATGAGGGAAGTCAAATAAAGGATGTTCTCAATCTAAAGGAAACAAAGATTGTTGGTACTATTGAAAGCCTAGTCACCTAAAGAAAGACTGTTGGTCTTGGAAAAACAAACAAGGAGACGGAAATGAAGATAATAGTAAGGAAGCTAATGTTGCAAGTAATACTTTACAAAATGCTTTAATATTATGTTTGGATAATGTTAATGATTCCTGGTTAATTGATTTGGGGGCTTCATTCCATGCTACACCCCATAGAAAATATTTTCAAGATTATGTTCAAGGTGATTTTCGATAAGTATATTTGGGTGATGATGAGCCCTATCCTATTGTTGGGAAAGGGGAAATAAAGATCAAGTTGCCAAACGGAAATGATTGGATACTACAAGAAGTAAGGCATGTCCCTAATTTAAGAATAAATTTAATTTCTGCAGGACAACTGGGTAGTGAAGGTTGCATAGTCATGTTTATAGACAATGTCTGGAAGGTCACTAAATGTTCATTAGTAGTAGCTAAAGGTTCGAAGATAGGCACATTATATCTATGTACTAGTAACACTTATTCTACCTTAGTTGCTGCTAATAATGTTAATGCAGGGAAAGCTACTATAGATGTTGCAGGAACAGATTCAAAAATGTGGCACCATAGGCTTGGACACATGAGTGAGAAATGGATGAAAATCCTTCACTCTAAAAATCTGTTGCCATGACTGAAAAATATCGATTTAGAGTTTTGTGAAAACTGTGTTTATGGTAAACAGAAAAGAGTCAGATTTCTCAGAGTTGGGAAAGAAAATAAGAGTGAGAAGTTAGAGATAGTGCATTCAGATGTATGGGGACCAGCTCAGGTCTCATCTCTTGGTGGCTCTCATTATTATGTTATTTTTATAGATGATTCAACCAGGAAAACATGGGTATATTTTTTGAAAGAAAAATCTGATGTTTTTGAAACATTTAAGAAATGGAAAGCTTTGGTTGAGAATGAGACAGGAAAGAAGTTGAAGTGTCTCAAATCTGATAATGGAGGTGAGTATTGTAGCACAACCTTTGAATATTATTGTTCTATCAATGGAATTTGAAGGTAGAAGACAGTTCCAGGAACCCCACAAGAAAATGGTGTGTCGGAAAGAATGAATAGGATAATCATGGAACATGCAAGGAGCATGATATTGCATGTTGGACTGCCCCTTCATTTCTGGGCAGATGTTTTAAACACTGTAGTCTATTTGATAAATAGAGGACCTTCATCCCTTTGGATGGTGGTATTCCAGAGGCAGCATGGACTGGTAAAAAGGTAAATTATTCATTTCTGAAAACCTTTGGTTGTGAAGCTTTTGTCCATGTTGATAAAGAAAATAGAACCAAGCTTGATGCTAAATATCAAAAATGTACCTTTATTGGATATGGAGTATATGACTATGGTTATCGGTTATGGGATTTTGAAAATCTTAAGATAATTAGAAGTAGAGATGTTATATTCAATGAGAATGTCATGTATAAAGAACGGTTGCAGGAAAGGAAGCATGAACAGGTGAGACAAGAATATGTGGTGTTGGATGAGACTCATAAAAAAGGAACACCATTGGTACCTGATGCTTAGCAACACCAGGTTATCCCACAAAATCATGTAAGTGTTAGACATTCTACAAGGTCAAGTAGACCTCCTAAAAGGTTTTCTCCCTCTTTGTATTCCATTTTATTGACTGATTCTAGTGAACCAGAAGAATATGAAGAAGCAATGCAGGTGGATGCCAAACAACAGTGGAAGTTGGGCAAGAGGAGATGGACTCCTTGTTGAAAAATAAGACTCGGGACTTTGTCCCTTTACCCGAAGGAAAAATAGCCTTGCCTAACAAATGGGTTTATAGGCTAAAGGAGGAAGATGAAGGAAAGGAGAGGTATAAGGCCATCTACTTGTGGTAAAAGGTTTTGCACAGAAAAAGGGAATAGATTTTGATGAAATATTCTCCCCTTTTGTAAAAATGACTTCAATTAGAACTGTACTAAGTCTTGTGGTTGCAGATGACTTGCATCTTTAATAACTAGATGTCAAAACAGCTTTTCTCCATGGAGATTTGGAGGAGGAAATTTACATGCAGCAACTAGAGGGAGATTAGGTCAAGGGTAAGGAGAATTTGGTGTGCAAGTTAAGGAAGAGCCTGTATGGCCTAAAGCAGGCACCCTGCCAATGGTATTTAAAATTTGATAGTTTCATGGCTGAACAAGGTTACCGTAGATGTCATTCTAATCACTGTGTATATTTTAAGAGGTTGGATAATGGGAGTTACATTATCCTGTTACTCTATGTTGATGACATGCTTGTTGTTGGGTCCAATATGCAACACATAAATGAGCTTAAACATAAATTAGCAAGGGCATTTTCTATGAAGGATTTGGGTGTTGCTAAGCAAATCCTTAGTATGAGGATTAAACAAGACAGGAAAAATAGAACTTTGAATTTTTCCCAAAGTGAGTATATAAAGAAGGTGTTGAAAAGATTCAATATGTAGGATGCAAAAGTAGTTAGTACACCTTTGGCTAGTCATTTGAAATTGACTAAGGAAATGTGCCCAAAGGCACAGGAAGAGGTAGTAAAATGTCTCACATCCTGTATTCATCAATTGTTGGTAGTCTGATGTATGCAATGGTATGCACATTGCCAGATATTGCTCATGCAGTGGGAGTTGTCAGCAGGTATATGAGAAATCTGGGTATGGAACATTAGAATGTTGTCAAATGGATTCTTTGATATTTAAGAGGAACTACCACAAAGGCATTATGTTTCATAGGATCCAGTTTTTCTTTGAGTGGATTTGTTGACTCTGATATGGCAGGAGATATTGATACAAGGAGGAGTACTACAGGGTATGTTTTCAATGTAGGGGGTGTTGCAATTAGTTGGATTTCTAGATTGTAGAAAGTTAATGCACTTTCAACTACTGAAGTTGAGTATGTAGCTGCTATGAAAGCTAGCAAGGAGATGATTTGGTTACAATGTTTAACAAAAACTATATCAATGTGTACCCAGGGGTGGACCCTCATGTAGCTAGTCCCCCTTCCCCTTTGGCTCTATCCTCCACTTTGTCCCATGGGAGTCTCATCACCACTGATCCCTGTGATGCACCTCACCCTATAGTGTGGTTATGGCTCGTAGCTCTCCCGATGTACTCTAGAGCCCCTGGCCTTCTAGAGTGGCCTCATAGTATAGTTGTCTATAGTACTCCCTCTCCTCAACTAGTCTGACCTCTTTTATGTTAGTCGTAATGGCCTCCTATGCTAGATGTATGGTGCCCAGAGTTGTAAGAGTCTGGCACATAGTCTCTCTCTCCCCCATGTACTTGTATGTGGTCCTTCGTTAGTGATCCATGTTAATTGTCAGTCTCAACTCCTATGTATGTTGCTGAGCTACTACCCCGATATGAGTCTCAACTTTTTTGAGCTCTCCTGAGTCCATTCATCCCAGAAGTATGTCTAGGTCCCTCTACATGATGTCTTCTTTGTCCCTCTCTGCCACTATGGCTCTCTACCCGTTATCTTCCCTATCCCTTTCTACTTCTTCTACTCCTTGTAACCATGCAATCTCAGCATGAAGGATGACCACCTGATCATGGTCCTCCTACATCTCATCATCCCCTATTTATGTGTCCTTATCCTCTTGCATCCAATCATCTAGAGGTAATCCTTGTGTTGGCTTTGTTGACTCATCACTATCTCCTTGTGCCCCCTCTGGAATCCTGGACACTGCTCCTCTCGGTATCTAAGGTAGGCCTCCCCTGACTAGCCTCTGGACTACTCCTCTTCTCTATCGACTGCAATAAAATCACCCTCTTAACCCCTGGCATTATTTCTCCTCTATCCTCCCCACCATCACTGTCATCATCCCCCTCCCCATCCTCATCCCCTAAATCTGACTCCTCCTCTGACTCCTCTCACTCTCTTGGCTTGGTAAATCTCACTCGCTTGTGCTCATCCCACCACAATGCATACTCCATGGTCATCCATCCATCTCCTACTTGTGTCTAGGTTGTTGTCTATGGTCCTGGTTGCAACCCTCTCCAACTCACTCTAGCAAGTTGTAGATCCACCCCTATCCCCCATAATGATCCAATCTCTTTGGAGACAATGGGATGTGGATATCTATCTGGTACTACATCCTATATGACCCCAAACTATCTGCAGACCCAGGATGACATGTACCCTGATATCTAAAATTTTGTCCTGGCAATTATCCAACAATTTGTCTGCACATAGCCCAGATATTCTACATCAAGACTCTCATCCTCCCTACCCTCCTGATTAGCCCAATATCCCCATGTCTTGTAGCCTCTACATGGAATCCACTCAAACCATATCATATCATCTAATCATCTCTGCCACATCTCCACTGATCTCACATTGCCATAGGTCAATGGTGGTATATATCAACATGCATATGGCTCATATCATTGTCCCACTCCTCATCCTCATAGTGTTATAATGACTATGATGTGCTCCCATGCCAAGATGAGTAGTAATTTCATCCATGGTCCTACAATCCTCTAATTCCAATAGGCACACATGTGCATATCGTAGTATAACTATGCTAGAATTGTGTACCCCCAGCATTACACTATGCCCTCCTCCTTCTCCAACATCTACATCAATACTCTCGCCCATCCAATAGGAAAACCATGTCCTAAATGATCAGGCTATGGGAATAACCATCCCTCTTATCAATCCTACCAAGTACAATGCCATCTTAGGGAGTTCTTCTATCCAACTAAGTAAACAGTTTGCAAATTGGACTTAGGACTAGAAAGTTATGCCTTCTCCAAGTAGGCCTAAATTTTTATATAGTTTTTCAAGATTTTTGGTAGTTTTAATAATTTTATTTGTAATAATCATTATTGTGACTCTTCATTTCATTTTCAAGGTATTCTAGTGACCCTTTGGATCCATCATATTTGTATAAACTCAAATTTTGAATAGAATGGATCACTTTTTGGCTTGCAATTCTGTTGTTAGTCTTCTGGTTTTTATATTGAAATTGATAATACCACATGTATCACACCATGTATTGTAATCTGATTCATAATTTAGATCATTGATGTTTGATGCAGAATCTTGATTTGTTAATGTGATGATGCCCCCTTAGAAATGAAAATAGATTGATGTCCGGAAGCCAAAAATGATGATACTGATAAAGAATAAATCCAATATGTTTTCATTTCTGAAAACAATGATGACGATCATGCAAAAAAAACATGCCCCAGTGCGAAGAAAATGTAGATTAGGTCAAACTAGGTCAAAAATCTCTTCAAAATTAAGTCAAATAGTATAATTAGGTTGAAAAATCCATTTTTACCATTCATTTTCACTTTTTACTATTGAGATTTTGCTATGATTTCCTTATGATTTTCGACGATGGTGGTCCCCATTCGAGAGCATCGATTTGAGCGAGGGCATAGATATCAGAGACCAGCAAACTATGGACCTCAGGTAAGTGGTTTTTAACCTCTTTGTGCATTTATTTCTTTTTTAGACTTGCATTTTATGCTTTTAATCATGGTTACAATGATTAAATAGGGCAATTTTAGGTCAAATGCTGCATAGGATAGTTTAAATGTCACCTAGAAATGCTAAATGCCGCGTCTGCATTGTGAAATGATGTTTATGTGCATTTGAATGCCATGTATATATTAGGTTAAAACATGCTTGCGAGAGATAAAATGTCGCTTAACAAACCCTGGGGCAAAACAAGTTTTTAAATGTCGCTTAGAATAATTGAAATGCCGCCTGAGAAAGGAAAATTATGCATATAAGGCAAAATACTGCGTCTAATCTATCAATTCATGTGTATTATAGATAAAATGACACTTAAGCCTGAAATGACATGTACACTCTATGAAGTGACACCTGCAAGAAAATTTGTTGAAAACCTAATTTCAAAAAGAACAAACTGCTTTTGGTTGAATGTCTCGATTACCGAATTGATTTCCATGATAGATAGGTGTGTTTAGTAATTCTACCAAGTGTTTAGGATAATAGCATGACCACATAAATGGATGTTTTATATGTCAATCTGATTGGGTAGAAAATTGATTGATAGGATAACTGATATATTGATCCCTTCTCAAGATCTAGAGTTAGGAACAATAGGTTGATGGGCTCAAAAAGAGCAAAAGATTGATTTGATTTTTTGTTAATTGACTTGAAATGATCCACTGATATGAGGATATTGTTATGATTCACTTGATTTGAAAAATAGGCACGGTTCTGTAAGTTGTATGTATGGAGCCTACCATCTTGGTTGCTTGATTTGGAAGGTGATCTGACTGGACCTGAGACATGCGTGATTGAGTAGTGTAGTTTATACTTCCTTCTTGATATAGCTCGGTTCCAGCTGAATCAAGGATTACTCATAGATATGGCAGAGCATTGGCACTCTGACCATAATACCTTCCACTTACCCCAATGGGAGATATTAGAACATGTGACTAATGCAGGGATGTCTGCAGAGTACATGGAGTGGTTTGTAAGGCACAGATTCATGAGATACACAGATCCAGTGGAGCCTATCTCAGATTTAGATGAGACATATGATGATGATGATGATGATGATGATGATGATGATGATGATGATGATGGTAATGATGATGATGATGATGATGATGATGATGATGATGATGGTGGTGGTGGTGGTGGTGGTGGTGGTGGTGGTGGTGGTGGTGGTGG
>MU223689.1:266919-307401 GCA_018584345.1 Thuja plicata | reverse complement strand
GGTGGTGGTGGTGGTGGTGGAGGTGGTCGGAGAGTACAGCGGGTATAATGGGCTCCTAGAGTTTTGAGAGCTCCTAGGGTTCCTAGAGCTCCTAGAGCTTTAGGCAGAAGACAAATGGGACCTCAGATGCGGGGTGGGCATGTTAGAGCTAGGGATGGTGGGTATGTTCCTAGGCATAGACATGTGGTTCCTCCCATACCAACAAAAACATGGGGACATCAAAGATAGAGGGGTGCCAGGCAGGCACACCTTGATCAGGCCAGGCAGGTTTCTGGGGCACAGGTTCAGGTTCAGGCACAACAGGTACCACAGCAGGATCCTATCATACAACCATAGGTTAGTGCAGCTCCTATAGGTCCAGTACAACCACCTCCACCTAGCAGAGTGGAGCAGGATATCCAAAGCCTACAGACAGGTTTTTCAACTATGTCATCTCAGGTGGCTCATCTCAGTAATATGATGCATACTTTTATGATCAGGATGGAGCAGATGAGCCAGGGTGCATTGAGCAGTTAGGTTCCTCCTAAGACCACAGATAGATCAGACAAGGGTCCAGATGGACCAGCAGATATAGGTACAAGAGATAGATCAGGTGTTGGGATCGGTGATGGATCAGGTGCCCCTACTGGGTCATGATTGGATATAACTTTCATATTGATCTTTGGGATATGTATTGATGTACATATGTATGATTTGATCAGGACTTTGATGATGTACCATATTTTTTTATGTATATTAATATACAGGTATTTATGGACATTTTGATGGACATTTATTTATGATGCTCTTTGATTCCCATGATGTTGTTATGATGTTGATGTGAGATTTATTTATATGCAGATCTATATGATTTCTATGGTGCATTTACTTTTATATGCTATGGATGCAGTGTCTTAGATATGACATAGATACATGGATGCAAATGATTATGCAACTACTTCTATATGTTTTTTATTTATGATGAATGCAATGATAAAATGAATGTAACTAGCTTTTTTTATTTTTGATGTGTTCAACTTATATGAAATGCACTTTGTAAACGGATGCAAAATGAATAATGATTAATGATTTTATGAATCTTTTGCTTTTATTTTCTCTTGATATAAAAGATAATGAATAATGATTAATGAATGCAATGCAATGCAAAAGAAAATCTCACATCATTGATTTGAAACAAGATAATTGAAATTGACCCCCAAAATTGATTAACCCCTTAAACTTGGAAAATCCTTTAAATATGCAATTAATCTAACATAAAAATGCTATGCAATGCAACTAACTATCACTTGCTTTTTGCAAAAGAAATGCAATAGAGATATAGTTTCATCATTGAGCATTGTGGAACTAGGAGCAAGTACAATCATCACTTACCACATCATCGTGATATGAATACCGCTTTCATCACTTTTGGTAACCATTGGGAAACTAGTACAATCCTCACTAGTTTAATAATCAACTATGGGAGTATGAATACTAGCTTCATCAGATTCAGTGTTGCAAGTGGATTTTGGTATTAAGATATGGAAGATCTAAATAGCCAAGGTATCGTAAACAAACAAAGGTTAACCCTCCTTCCTATATGAAACTCCTCGATGGTTCTTTGATGACCATGTCCTTAGACGAATTCACACAATTCGATGGATCTTCCTCAAAACAGTCACTCAAAGTCAAGAAAATATCATGTCTCCATCATCGCCAATCTAGTCAAAAAATCATCGATTAGCTAAAAAGACATGACAAAATACAATGAATATCATCAAAAGATTCAAGTATTTTTTATTGTATCAATATTTTCAATAAAAATTCCAAACATTCTGATCATTTAAGTTTTGTCAAATTTTAATCCTGATAATAAAGTCATGTAGTTCAAGGATCAAGTTACAAGATCAAATGCTTGATTTAAACAATGATATCCATCAAAGGTTCAACAATATCTCTCCTATGAAGCTCTGAAAATCTCCTCTGATATGTGAAAAAAAGTAGCACTTATTGAATCCGTTGGTACCAAAACCGATTCTTTTTCCCTTAAGTGATAAAATGAGACCATGTGAATCTTGTGCAAATGAAAGCTAGTATGTGACAATGTAGCTCAAAGACTTTACTATGACTATGCACAAATGACGGATGCAATGAAGATATACAAATGAGATGATGAAAAGGAAATATGTACAAATGTGACTAGGAAAGACCTAAGGGATCAAAAAGCGCCTGATTGCCAGGTTTTCACTTTTTGAGGTTTATTTTTTTTTTATTTTTTTTTCTACCAAGGCGCCTATTGCTAGGTTTTCACCATGACACTTTTTCTCTTTTTCAATTTTTTTCTTGTTTCTTTTTTTTTCAATTTTTTAGAGATCATCAAGGTGCCTATTTGCTAGGTTTTCACCAAGACAGCCATTTTTTTATTTTTGGATGTTTTTGCTTTCTTCATGCTCAATTTTCTCCTTTTTATGCTTTTTTGTTTTTCCATTGTTTTTGAACTTTTGATCTTTCTTATTTTTTTGGATTTTGGACTTTTCTCATGTTTTTGGATTTTTAACTTTTCTCATGTTTAAAGAATGATTCTGAATTCATCGGATACACACTCGTCTAATACTCTTTATTCCTATACTCTTTCATATGATTAGGTATGCTCTTTAAATGGATGTTGTTAATAGGCTCTTGTAACTCATCACCCTCACAATCAGCTAGCTTGTAGGTCCCCATTCCAAAAGAGGAAGTAATTGCAAAAGGTCCAAGCCAATTTGCCTCCCATTTTCCTTTATTTTTTCTATCTGCTTGGTTTTTAGGGTTTTCTCTTAACACTAAGTCTCCCACTTGAAAGGTTTTGAGTTTGATATGCTTGTTGTAATTCCTTGAGATTCTGTTTTGATATACTTTCAAATGCTCATAAGTTTGTGTTTGATGTTCCTCCAACAATTCCAATTGTTGAAGCCAGGTGACCCTATAATCCTCATCAGTGATTAATCCATGTAATTAAACTCTTAAGGATGGGATTTCAACCTCCAAAGGTAGAACAACTTCTTCCCCATAAACTAAGGAAAATGGTGTAGCTCCTATTGGTGTTCTAATGCTAGTTTTGTAGGCCCACAAAGTCGATTCTATTTGGATGTGCCAATCTCTTCCTGATTTGTCAACCGATCTTTTCAAGATTTTAAGGATATTCTTTTTCGTAGCTTAGGCTTGTTCATTACCTTGAGGATAGTAAATGGAGGAAGAATGGTGTGTTATATTGAAGGTTTCACGTAGTTCATCCACATCTTTGTTCTTGAGTTGTTTCCTATTATCCACGATGATGGCATGAGGAATACCATACCTACAAATAATTTGATTAAGGATAAACATAGAAATCTATTTTCCTGTTGTAGTTGTCAAAGGTACGGCCTCTACCCATTTGGTAAAATATTTTGTTGTTGTGATGATGTATTTGTGACCATTGGAAGAAGGTGGATAAATCATTCCAATAAGATCAAAGCCACATTTATAAAATGGTCATGGTGTGATAAATGGGTGCTACTCTTGTGTCGGTACATGCATCATGTCTCCATGGTATTGGCATTTTGAACATACTTTAACAAAATGGCAAGCATCTTTTTCTAAGGTTTTCTAGAAATACCCCATACAAAGGATTTTATTGGCTAAATTCAACCCAATTGAATGTGACCCATAGATACCCTCATGAACATCTTTTAAAGCTAACTTCGATTCCTCATCCTCTAGACACCTAAGAAGCATTCCGTCAAGACCTTTGCGATACAATATATCTAATAGGATAGTGTAATGAACCGCTTGGCATATAAAATGTCATTTTTGGGCACAGGTTTGGTCTAAAGGTAAAACTTGGTCTTTGAGATAAGTATAAATGGGTCCATACCAAGGTCAGTCATGTCCATTTATAAGGCCAATGATTTGTGTTTCAGGTAGGTTAAAATCTGGATTCACCAACGCTTCCACCAAGAATTTGTATCTCGCATTTTGATCAGGCATTTGGAGTAAAGAAGCCAAAGTAGCCATATCATCTGCAACTATATTTTTGTCCCTCAGAATTCGCTCAAATTTAATCAAAGCAAAGTATTTCTTCTATCCATCTATCATCCTCTTATATGGCATCAATTTTTCATCCTTAGTTTGATATTCATCATTGATTTGATTGATGACCAATTGGGAATCTCCATAAACTTGTTGTTCTATGACATTCCATTATAAAGCCATTTTAATGCCTATGACTAAAGATTCATACTCTGCAATATTGTTTGTGCATGGTAACAATAGTTTATAAGACTTAGGAATGGTGTATCCTTGAGGTGTAATCAATAAAATTCTGGTGCCTGAACCATTCGAAGTGTAGGATTCATTGAAATATAGTTTTCATGCTTTGGCTTCCACATTAACTATCTTTGTATCTGGAAATTCAACTTGAATAGGATGAGTAGAAACTAAAGGATTTTCAGCCAATTGATCAACTATGACTTGGCCCTTTATATCTTTTTGGTCCACATACTCAATGTCAAATTCACTAAGTACCATCACCCATTTAGCAATTCTTCCTGTTAGGGTTGTTTTACTAAGAAAATACTTTAATGGGTCAATCTTTGCAATCAACTTCACCTTGTTAATCAACATGTAATGTCTTATTTTTTGTGAGGAAAAAACTACCGCTAGACAATCTCTTTAAAAGAAGCTATAGTTCAACTCATAATTGATCAAGGTTCTACTTAAGTAGTAAATAACTCTTTCTTTTCCTTCATCGTCCTCTTGTGCCAAAAAAACCCCTAAAGATCTCTTCGTTGTTGAAATATATAGTAGTAAGGGTTTTCCTTTGATGGGAGGTATCAAAATGGGTGGGTTTACCAAGTATGTTTTCAATAAGGTGAAGGCTTGTTCACATTCATCATCCCATGTAAAAATGGTATCCTTATGTTGCAATCTTGTAAAAGAGTGGCACTTTTCCACCAATTGATAAATGAACCTCCTAATAGATTGAAGTCTTCCTTGAAGTGACCTCATTTGACTAATTTTTTTGGTAGTTTCCATGTCCATGATTGCTTGCACTTTTTTCAGATCCACTTCTAACCCTTTTGTCGAAACTATGTAACCTAAGAGCTTGTCAGATTGAACACCAAATGCACATTTCTTTGGATTTAATCTTACTTTAAATTGCTCCAACCTTGTAAAAATATTTTCTAATATAGGGAGATGATCTTTTCTTTGATGTGACTTTGCTAAGATATCATCCACATAGTCTTCTAGGAAAGTATGCATCATGTCATGGAAGATAGTTGTCATTGCTCTTTGGTAAGTTGTTCCGGCATTTTTGAGGCCGAAGGGCATAACATTCCAACAAAAAGTACCCCAAGGGAACATGAAAGCGGTATTTTCTTGATCCTCAGGTGCAATTAGAATCTGACTGTAGCCACTAAATCCATTCATCAATGAAAACATAGAATGTCCTACTATCAAATCCACTATAACATCAATGCTAGGTAATGGAAAATCATCCTTAGGGAAAGAAAGGTTAAGGTCTCTAAAATTTGTGTATATTCGAATAGATTTTTCATGTTTAGTAATAGGTACAATATTGGAGATCCATTCTTCATAAGCTATTACTCTTATGAAACCAACCTTTAGTAGCTTTTCCAATCCTGCCTTGACCAATAAAGCTACATGGGGATGCATTTTTCTCAACTTTTTCTTCACAGGTTTTATGTCGGGTCTCACATTAAGGTGGTGCATTATGAAACTTGGATCCAATCCTGGTAGGTCTACATATGTAAATGCAAAGTTGATTTTTTTTCTTAAAAGAATTCAATGAAATCCTTCCTTTCTAATGAAGTCAATGATGTTGCTAAGTGAATAAACTTAGGTTCCAATTCGGTTCCAATGTTGACCTTTTCCATTGGCTCAATGAGGATAGGATATCTCTCATCTTTGTGTTCTGGTAGGGTATCCAATCTCTCTTCCTTAGGTGCCACAGTTGGGTTTTCACCTTTAGAAACATCTGTTATTTTTACTTTTTTAGGGTCTAGTACTACCA
Organism: Thuja plicata; assembly: GCA_018584345.1. Lineage (NCBI taxonomy): Eukaryota > Viridiplantae > Streptophyta > Pinopsida > Cupressales > Cupressaceae > Thuja > Thuja plicata. Next base: position 301,370 of record MU223689.1, on the reverse strand, counting down.
CATGGTGGTTTTCACCACTAGACCTTTTCATTTTTTTACTTTTTTTTTTCTTTTATTTTTTGGATTAAGAGATTGGACCCTTGCCTCTATCATCATGTTTAGATTGAATTCGTTGGTGGAAGATGACTCAACCACGTTAAGGTATTGGGTCATAGCATTGTCATTGGGAAAATATGATAGTTCATTAGGTTCGGTTAAGTCCCAATCAATGAGTTCAGGATGAATGAGGGATAAGGACTCATTAGGAAAGTTGTCATTTGAAGGGTTCAAGGACATGACTTCGTTTGAGGGTTCGTACATTGTATCACTTAGGTCAATAACATGTGCTTGCTCGAGGTGTTCCATGGAAGTAGGATCAAAATTCTCTTCACTAGACTCCTCATAGATTTCCATGGGAAAGAATGTGTGTGGATTAAATCTAACATTTGAATAACCCCCCCCCCCCCCCCATGAAGGTACCAAAGGTTCACCTATCCATTGAGTGTTACTAGATTCTTGTCCTATATTGGATTCTTGAGGCTTGTGTAGAATTCAAACCTTGATCCATATTATCTTGAATGTTAGCATTAGGAATGGTAGCATAGGTATGAATAACATCTACCTCTTTATCATGACAAGAGCCTTCAGATAGGGTATCCTACTCATATTCTCCAGAATCATCCTCACTCTCAGATTCTAACATGTGTACATGCTCTTGAAAATCATGCATAGGGCTTGAACTTTCTCCTTTTTCTTGATACCCTATTCCTCATTTCTCATCCTTTGACCTCCAAGGAGGTTCAATAGGTTCTAGAAAACCTCTATTTCTGATTCCTAAGGGTCCTCTTCCCTCGTATCCCATTTTTTTCATTATTTGAAATCCCTTGCCACATTTATTAGTTTGGATATTGATATGTTGCACTCTTTCAACAGGATTATTTGAAGTATCCTCCTCTTTGTAGAGCCATTGTAAAACTTCATTATCCTCCTTTTCTAGGGATGATTTATCACTCTCTCTTACAAAATGAGAGTTATATTTTTGAGGTGGATGAGCACTTGAATGTTTCCCATGTGTCTTTGGGGAAGTTGGTAAATCAAATAGGGAAACGGAATATTCCCCTACTCCTTTGGAATTGATTCTACATTGCATTTAAAAATTATGCATCATTTCACTCATCTTTTGGTAGTTGTTCTTTTTGGTTTGTTCTCTCTCATCCTTAGAAGGTCTAAAAATTTCTACCGTTGGTGTAGAAGCTTTGACTGAATTATCATTTGAGCTTTGACCCTCATAACTAACTTTCTCCTTTCCCTTAGTTGATGTAGATGAGTTAGTTTGATTAGGATTTGAAGTAGATGTAGAATTTGATATCAACTTAGGACCTTCCTCTTTGGCTTCTTCAATGATGACACTATGAATGATTCCTTCCTTTTTATGTGGAATAAATAGCTCATGAAGAGGTTACACTGTATTGCAATATTGAAAGGGATTAGAATCTCCTCCAATAGTTATTTCTTCACCCATGTGTGGAAATTTAATACATTTATGATAGGTCAAAGGAGCCACTTGCATCTCATGAATCTACGGCCTCCCCAATAAGATATTATAAGTTAACTTCATGTCAATAACTTGACAAATGGTGTCTTTCTTGATAGGTCCAACTTGAATGGGTAAAACTATCATTCCTTTTGAAGATCTTTCCTCCTCATCATAAGCCTTGATAGTAATATGCTTTTTAGGATCAATAGATGATTTTGATAACCCTAAATATTTGACAAGGTTCAAAGTGAAAATATTGGGACTACCTCCTCCATTAGTGATGACTCTCTTGACACTATGCCTTTGGATTAAGACTTCTATATGCAAGGGAAAATTTTGAGGATGAGTAATGAACATATCATCTTGTTCTAAAAATGAAAGGCAATGTGGTGCAACAATATGTCCTACCATGTTTTGAAACTTATCTTCCTCCAAGTTTATAGGAACATTAGTTTCCACAAGAGCTTTTTCCAAGATATCCTTGTGATTAGGAGAACGTTCTAATAACTCCAAAATAGAAATTTGTGTTGGAGTATTTTGGAATTGATCAACCAAACTATAAGGCTTTGTTGTAGTAGATATTTGTTTAGCCAAAATAGTTGATTGTGTAGGACCAATAGGTTTAGGACCACCCCCTTGTAGGGTAATCCTTGCAGCTTGTCCCCTAGTGATAGCATTAGAAGTCTCCTTTTTAGGTTGTTCCTTTATCACAACAACATTAACAACATTCTCATGTCTGGATAAGGTATTGATAGTATTGTCATAGTGATGAGCAAAATTAACATTGTTGTTACCTTTAGAATTGTTGCCATGGTTTTTCAAATTTGAAGACTCACCTTTCTCATGATTAAAGAAAGGTGTTTTAAATGTTGTATGATCCTCATTGTTTTGGGGCCCTTCTACTTTAATCACACCATTATCAATTAAATCTTGCACCACATGTATTAGGCGCATGCAATCATTTGTTTTGTGTCCTCAATTTCTATGGTATTCACAATGACTATACTCACTCCACCAAGTAGGCTTCACTTGTGGTTCATAGGGTTGAGCCCTAGGTAAGTCAATAATCTTATTCACAATGAGGGTTCTCAATGCATTTTTAAGTGGTTCACCCAAGGGTGTGAACTTCCTTCTAGGCGATGGAGCAAAGAAGGGTTTAGTCTTATTGGCCTCTTGATTGTTCCCAAAGTTGTTATTGTTGAAAGGCACTTTGGGTGTTTGATTTGCATTATTAACTTGAGTAGATCTTCTTGTGACGGTAAATGGAGTGGCATTCAAATTATTCATTTCCACCGCTCCATAATTGACCACACCTTTGTTATTGTTCCTCATCCAAAATTGTTTATTGTTAGGAGGAGTCCTATTTTGATTGTCATTGGAGGTATTGTTGTTAGCATTCTTATTATCCTTGTAAAGTTTGATTTCTCCACTTTTTACTAATACCTCCTCCGTAGTAACTCCATTCTTGATTAGGTCTTGGAAAGACCTAGGGCATTGTAACCTTAACTGATAATTCATCTCATTGTTCAAGCTATTAATGAAGATATCCATCTTCTCCTTTTCGGGCACACTTCCAGGGTATCTAGCGAATATCTCTCTCCACCTTTGTAGGAAAAGTAGGAATCCTTCCCCATCACGTTGTTTGGAATTACATAAATTAATCATCGTAACCTCATGTTTGATATTGTAAGAGTAATGAGTTACAAAATTGGAGGCCAATTCCTCAAAAGCGTGGATGTCGAAGGGTGACTTGGAAAACCACTCCATTGCCATACCTCCTATACTTCTTGGGAATAACCTCATTAAATATGTTGTGTCATGCATGAGCTCCAAGCTCAATGCACAAAACTCCCTTAGAAGATCTTGAGGATTGGATGCTCCTTCATATTTATCATACTTAGGAAAAACAACATTGCCAGGGAATGGAACCATAATTAATGTTTTATCAAATAGAAATGGACACAATGCTTCGATAGAGAAGGGTTTAGGATCCCCCATTTGTTTCATTGTATCCAATTTCATTTGGAATAATTTAAACTTCTTTTTCATGATTTCAATAGGGTTAGCCTAGTCTTCTTTTTAGTTCAATTGATCAGCATCATAATTATGAGGGAGTTTTGTCCCCGCTTGTGCTAGGTCTAGAAAATATTTTTCCCTATCTCTTTCCAACACTTTCTCCATGAGTTTCATGAAGAATGGGCTTTGAACCACTTCATTAAACTTCTCTTTGGTAGCCTCTTCATCATTAGGGCCAACATTTCCGCCATTGTTGTTGTCTACCCCTTGATTATTAGGGTCAACTCCTCTTCCATCAGCCCCATTATTGTTGACCTCACCATTTCCATTGTTATTGGTGTTATCTCTATTGGATTTTTTGATTAGTTTGGGATCCATATTTCTGAATGGGAAAGCCATGTTCGGTTCTACTTCTTTGTTTTGTTTTTGATTTGGTTGTTGTGAAGAAGTTGAATTATCACTAGGAAAAGGAAACTCTTGCCTTAGATAAGAACCGTCAGATTGCAGGGTAGCTTTGATGTAATGTGATCGGGTGAAAGCCAGCATGAGAATAAATCAATAAAAACTTGGCTTGTATCACCTCTTTGATCAGTCCCTTAGCGATTTTTTGATTTGTCCAATAATGAGGGATTCTAATCAATTTGAACTTATGAACAGGTAAAAGATCCAAAAGGGTATCCAGAAATCTAATCAAATTGTTTTCAAACCCTTGAGAAATGCCCCTTATTTTCTCTTCTTTGTTTTTGGGCGTCACTTCACTGTTGTTTAGGCGTGACTTTGCACTTTGTAAGTGGTAACTGGAAATTATGTACGCGACACTCTGCAGTTTGCAGGTGGTGTTTGGCCATTTGTAGGCATTGTTTAAAATATTCCAAGCGTCGCTTTCTAGTGAGTTAAGTGGTATTTCAAAGTTTGTAGGTGTGACTTCCATTTGTAGGCATGATAGAACTTGTTGTAGGCATTATTTAATTGTCTGTATGCGTCACTTGGTTGATCCAGTTGGTTTTCACAGTTTATAGGGTTTTTAAAATTATAATGTTTATGATCAGAGTTGTAAGATGAAATTCTTGCTTGAAAGTAAAGACACAAACACAACACACACACACACATAAAATTTGTATCTTAACCATAAAACACACTAAGTGTATGTTCTCAATCATTTTCACAGGTCTTGAACAAGAATTTCTTCCAAACAATCTACCTAGAGTCAAATTTGGCTTTTTAATGATGGCTCTAACAAGGTAGTTTGCTACCTAACAAGGTTTTAACTAACACCTCCGTTCTAAACTATGAAAATTCTCTTATACCATTTTGCAAGGGATTCCCACACGCACGAAAGTATGATTTTGTGCATTTCTGAAGGACTACTCGAGGAAGTGAAGATCCTTAACACAATTTAGTCACTACGAATCATTAAGGAAGAGCGCATTTTATTATAGTGGGTTGGATAGTCTCACGGCTAAAGTGAGTGTCTCACACTTTGGTTCATTCCCTTTCACCATCCTCGTAAGGCAAATCTCGGTAGGCAGGCCCTCTAAGTATCTAGCTATCTAACATGTATTTAGAAAGCAAAAATTGAACTTAGTCAAGCAAGTTTGGGAGTTTTATTCACTCAAAGAGTGAAGAGAATATCCATATTACTTTCCTAAATTCCAAGCACTTCAAACATATTTGTTCATTTTAAACCTCTTGACAAGGAGGTTCTTAGAAATTTGAAGTGTTTGGTTCAATTCTTCCCTTTCTTTCTACCACCCAAACGCAACACTTTTGGCTTTTTGATCAACTTCAAAAAGTTGAGAGCATATACCTAATGTTTTATTTGGAATGGACAATAATAGGGTGGCCCTATTAGGCTAGATACAAATGAAATGTCATAATTTAAGGAAAGTAAGCTTGATTTGAAAAATACCTCTTTCTTTGTAGCTAGCAACAGGCTAGGCACATTTTTGAGGTTTTTATGCTTTTTGCTTGCACTCACCTAGTGGCAATCATTCCCTCTCCATCTCCACTAGCAAGTTAGTCAACACCACAACCAAAGTGAAGAAAAACTAAAATTGAATTGAAAATCCAATCAAGTTCCTTAGCAAAATTTGCAAACAAAACAACTTAAGGACTTAATGCACAAAATAAATTTAGAGATGGAAACTTCTTTTTATAAGCATTACTGATTTTCAAACAAAATGCTCATACAATGCTTTTTCTCTTTTTCTAAATCTTCCAAAATAAAAGCAACTTATAAATTTGCTTGGAGTACTTGTTTTGGATTCTTACCTCCTTGCTTTCCCTTTTGACCTGCACCTCTGGTTTTTGTACCTTCAAGTGTCTGTTAATCTGTAGAAAACACAATAACAGAGAGTCAATAATCTGATTTTAATGACCTGCATAAAACATAGAAAACAACAAGCGTCATTTTGCAGCCTATAGGCGTTGCTTTGCAGTAAGCTACAAGGCACTTTGCACTAGTCTAGGCGTTATTTTGCACTTTGTTACACAACACTTTACAAATAACATGAGACAAAAGAGAAATACTAAGCATTACAAAGCATTTTAAATGCGGTAAATCAAAGTGCAGAGGTGGTAGGATCAAGCTTGTAGGCGGTATTTACCAACTAACAGGCATTGCTTTACAGTCCCAAGCATCACTCTTTAGCTGATAGGTGTGACAAAATTAAGATAGAAGAAAGAAAGAACTTGCAGGCGTCATTTAATTGTTAGCAGGCGTCATCCTTTGGCTTGTATGCGACATTTGACCTGCAATATGAAAAATAGGCACAAAAATGCAACAAAAACACACAAAATTTAAAATAAACGAGGATTTGAGGCTCAAAGCCCCACGGTGGGTGCCATTTGTGTGTGAATGAAATACACCTTCATGAGATTAGTTTATTTACTAGCAATTCTATGGAATAATAATGACAATTTAAACTAAGAATTTCAAACAAATCAATCAGCATCCCATAGATCTCTATCTAAGCATGTTAATAGAGCTATTAGCCTTAATCTCTACTAATGACAGTCCTAGAATGAGAAAATGTTAAAGATATGCCTAATCTAACTCTCAAATTCTCTCAATTGCTTCAATAATGAACTCAAATGCTCTCACAAATGTTGTGAAAATGCTCAATTATGCTTTGATATGCTCTCAATTGCTATGAAAATGGCTATAATATGAATGCTTTGCATTCAAATTTCTAGGATCCTCTTATGCTTGCAAAATGACTTCTATTTATAGGATTTTCTCTAGTGTAGGGGGTAGAGTCAATTGATCATGATTAAGCCTTGGTTGAGTGAAAGGATTTCAAAGGGTTTCAAATGGGAGGATAATTTAAATGCTTGTCTCAAAGGTTGAGACAAAGAGAAAAATTTGAGTGATTAGGATTGAAAGTTCAAAATGAGTGATTGAGATTGCAAATTTGGAGTGATCCATGTGCTTTTCTTTCTCAATTCTTATTGGTTCCTCAAATTCATGTTGAAAGATATTAGGGTTTATTTAATAAATCAATTAATTAATTTAGCCATGTAGGGGAATAGGTTGGATTTGATTTTTTATTTAAACTATACAATTAATTGATTAAAATCAATTATATAGTTTGATTTAATCCCTTTAGGCTTATATTTAATCATTTGATGTCATTATTAATTAATCTTTTGATTTAAATTGATTTGTCCCAATTTGATTTAATAAATGTCCATGTGAATTTATTTGATCCATTTTGATGAAATTTGGTACAATTTGCTGAGATTTGCATATTTGCTTGATTAGAGAACACCTACCCAGTTTTAGGTGTCTACAGATATATGTCCTTTACTTTCAGTAGATATATGCTCAAATGACTATAAATTATTATTTAAATACTTTAATTTAATGTGTTATCATGTGATTATATATTGTGATGTTGAACTGCACCACCATTATGTATTTTTCCTGTTGGTGCTAGTATGAAGTGAGACGGAGCCATAGTCACTTGCTTGCGAGATCTACATGATGTCCCATTCTCCTTCAACGTGATTATGTGTTTTCTTGTGCTTCGGATATTTATATTATTGAGAAACTACACTTGATGTTTTCTTATTTACTGAATAGGTACCAGGTACATTCATCCTGAGTATGAGATTTGATTGTGTACCTATATCCCTGACAGTGGCACCAAGAGATAGTGACCTTGGCCGTTCATGTTGAGTCAATGTCATCCTTGTATGGGCGACGTATCCATAGTATTGTTGTTACTATTATCCCTCCATTTATTATGGTAAATATGGATTCATAATGCATTATGTGATTTGACCAATGAGTGTTTCTATGCATTTAGGGTTCCACAATTATCGCGGAAATTATTTAATTAAATGCAAATTTAATTGCTTTTTGGGGTATTTTAATGTTTTGTTTTATTTTAATTATTTTCCAGCTAATTTGTCATAGCTGAATTCCAAATGCCTGGAATCATATTAATTAATTTTGGGAAATGGCCAATTAGCCTATTAAGTGGCTTAATATTCTAATTTATAAGTCACTTTTATAAAAGTGCTTATATTAGGCAAAAGTGAGTTTTTAACTTCACTTTTCATTTTTATGATTTTCAAGTTTGAATTTTTTGCTCCAAAAACATCTTAGTATAATTTGTTTTTTTGCTCATTGTGGGAGATTGGCTCATCGAATAGTCACGGGGGTAGGCTCATTGGATTTGTAGTGGGGATCTCCATCTTCTCTGTGATTTTCAGCTCGGTTGGAGTCTTCTCTTTTTTTCTCTCTTCATTTATGTTTTTGAGCAATTGGAGTGAGGTAGGGCTTTCTCATTTTTAATGTTTTACTCTATTTTAGTCAATTATCTCAATTTCTAAATGTTTGGGGGTTGAGAAATAGTGTTCCCCTCCATTTTCATGTTTTTCTATGACCCAGTTGGGCGGGCATGAGCAATTATGTATTTTCCATGTTTAAAATGTGAAGTTTTTACCTACTTATGCTGTCAAATTTTGTATGTATGTCTAGAACTTGAATTTTATTTGATTTATGGTATTTTGGGAATGACTTAGAAATGGGTTTTTGATTTTGTCAAATTCTGAGATGTTTGAATTTAGGGTGTTTTTTGGCGTCACCTTGTTTTACTTGTCACCCAGCTTTTGTCTTTTGCCTTGTTTGCATGTTTAAATTGTGTTTATAGTAGCCTTTGCTAGAAGGATTAGGATCGTGGAGTAAAAATGGATAGAGGAAATTCTAAGCATTTTTCATATCTCGATCTGAAAGTGATCCATCAGCGTAATTTTGTGGTTTTGGCCTTTGGTCAGTTTTGATAGAAATTTGTTATCTTTTAGTTTTCACTTGGTCGTGATTCCCAAGTGTGCTATGATATTTCTTCTAATTCATTTTTATGGATTGAGCCCCTTCCATACTGATGGTTTCATTGGTTACATGTTGTTGGTTGTGCCCACCCACGAGCACGTGAGCATGCCTATGGTGGATCTTGCGAGTTCCAAACTCTTGGATATAGGTCAATTGAGTATTTGATCATTTGGGGGTTGGGTTGGGAAACTGCATTGCCTTGTGGCACTTATCATATGATGAGAAAGGGCATGTATTGGTAGATGTGTGGAGTGGCTTCTCATGGTTATCCTAGCTCGAAAGTGGTCGACGAGGTAACATGAAGATGTTTAATAAAGTGATAATCAAATAAACACATAGGTAAAAAACTTCATGCAAGATAAGAGAACACCTATATGGTATGAGGTCTCCAAAGGGAGTTGAGTTACCATACCATATATTTATTGGGATATTACAAGCCAAGTACAAGGGTACGGTGTCTGTACGGTATCCAGTCTTCTACGTGAGATGGTACAAAGCCACGGTATGAGGCCTCCTGAGGGAGTTGAGTTACCATACCACATACCACTTGAGATAGTACGAGCCAAGTGATGAAACTCCACTAGATTCCCTACATAATATCCTTAGCATGTTCTGATTAGTGACTTGGCATTCTGCATTTACATTCATGTTCATATGTGTACCTTGATTCATGCTTTGTTTGGTGTGTGTGTGTGTAGCCTCTTGTGTGTGTGTGACTAATGTGAATTTGGTTAGGTCATTATCTCCATGAGAACCGTGGGGTGGGCCTACGGGTTCCACATGGTTGGGTGGCATTGCTAACATATACCACTATTGGAGATCGAGGTATATAAATGATCTTCTTCCAACTACAAGATTTGAGCTCAATGCTAAATTATTCTTCAGGTTACCTTCGGTGATTTATGTTGTTATTTTATATCCATGTAAATGTTATGGTTGTAGATGATCTAGATTATTTATTCTTCAATTATGTTTTAATTATGTTTTTGTGGGCAATTGAGTGTCTACCTCCTTGATTTTTCCATTCTCGGCACTCCCTAGTGTGGAGTTTATCTTTTGTTTGGTCTTAATTTTCTTTATCTTTCATTGTTGGCCAAAAATGTAGTTTCTTGTACGAGTAGCTATATGGTCTTGTATGAGTTATAGTAATTTGTTGTATGGCTCTATATAGGGACTCGTATGAGGTCTTATTGCTCGTATGATCTCTTTCTAGTTACTCATATGGCTCCTTATGGATACTTGTATGATACCATGTATATACTCATACTAATTTCCTACTGGAGTTACTTGTACTGTGGACAGAGGGAATTTTCATCCTTGATCAGAAGATGCTAGTTGGTCTTCTGGATACCCTTTTTGGAGATAGACCTTCCCAAATTGAAATAGTTCAAGTATCAGATGATTTGGGGTAATTGAATGTAATCCATGTTAGACTATGTGTTTAATTCAGTAAATGAACTTGTATGATTTAACCATGGTATGAATTTAACTTTGGGCTTAAAAAAATTGTTGTGGATTAACTTAGTAATTTGGATGAACCTTGTATGCTAATCACGTAGATGAAAAATGAATTGTGGTTATTGTTAGGGCTTGGCAATCTTTGGATTGTGTTATTCTTCCGCTTTGCATTATGTTGTATGTTGTTTACTCCTTTAACAAAAAAAATGTTACATTAATTCTTGTTTATTGTTATGTCCAAGGATTTTCGGGCGAGCATTACACCTGGTATTAATGCCCATGTTCTAACATTGGAATCTATGTGTTATGCTCTCATTGTGTTGGTTTTATTCTTGGAGTGTGTATATATGTTGATACTTGATTCTTTATTTGGTTTATGCTTGTGGTATATATTATTATATTATCTTGTGGTTCTGACCCTTGCCTTGTTGGACTATGAAGGATGCCTCCTACACGTAGATGTCGACAAGGTCGTGACCAATGGATGTTGGTTGGAATGATCATGAGGAAGATCACCTTGAGGAGTAGCAACATGAGGAGGAACATAGGGAGGAGGAAAGGAAGGGAGAGAATCAGGGTGGTGTGGAGGCATTGGTGCCCTTACTTCAAGAACTCATATCTCAGTTGGGACCTAGAGTTGACAGGTCATAACACGATGGATCGCAGCATGAAGTCTCACAAAGGGGGAGATTCTTGGATGTCTGAGCTAGGAGAAGAGAGGAGAGAGTGCAAGAGTTATCATATGCCACCTAATGCTCAAGGATCTCTTAAGAGAGGCAGTCCTATAGATGACAAGGACACCACTCATTTGGATTTGATGAGAGACCTCTTGTTGTCTTGACCACCATTTTTTGATGGTAAGGGAGGCGATAGTAAGGCTGAGACATAATTGTTAGACCTTGGACATTGCTTCGCTATGTATCCCTATGCAAACAACCTTAGAGCCTATTGTGTGATCACACACCTAAGAGATCATGCTTCCACTTGGTGGCATATAGAGGAGCAGAAGCTCTAGATCAGTCATGTAGATCTCACCTAGGAGATATTTGAGGAGCAGTTCAGAGAGAGGTTTTTATCTACTTAGTATAGGGAGACTCGTGCAGATGTGTTTCATGAGATTATACAGGGTACAATTTTGGTGGACCAGTATGAGCAGAGGTTCTTTGAGCTGAGGTAGTATTCTAGTTATAACCATGACGTGGTCCTCTTTACTCATCACTTTGTTCGCGGCCTTAATGTCTTTATTATTGGAGATGTGCACTTGCATCAGCCTAGGAAACTAGCACTTTTCATTGAGAAGACAAGGATTTTTGAGAGGAATGTAGCGAAGGGATTTAGTAGTGGGGTGGGTTCACAAAGCCACTGTGCATGATCTATAGGATCAACTACCCCATCTACTTTTACATAGTCTGCTGGGACAGCCTGTACTCAATCGACACCTTTGAAGGGAGGTCACCCTCATTTTTGTATATCATGCTATTATAATAATCAACATAGTGGATAGGGTTTGGGTGTACAAGGAGGGAAGGGGCATGTTTGGTAACAAGGCAACTAGACACAGTACAATTGGCCAGCTCAGAGTGTGCAGTTGGGCCTTAGTAGAGGGAGTTTTTAGCAATCTAGTGCACCTCAGAGTTGACATGGTTATGTTGGAGGATCTTGTTTTTCTTGTGTTCAACAAAGACACAAGGTATAAATGTGTCCTCAGAAGTTGTTGGCAGGTTAGAACAGGGGTGGAGCCATGTCTGAGCCTACACTCGAGGATGTCGGTAGGTCCCAAAGAGTATTTTCAGTGGTTGACAACCATCAAGTCGAGCACCAGGGCACCATAGTCAAGACTACATGTGTGTTACATGGTATATCTACCACTATTTTATTTGATTATGATACTCTAGATTCTTTTATTTCACCATCTCTTGTTCACCAATGTGGGCTAGTGGTAGCACAACAAGTTGAGTTAGCCAGAGGATCCAAAGTGTATGTGAATTCTTTTGTCTTTGGTTGTGTGTTGAATTTGGGCACCTTCACCACCACTATAGACCTTTGTGTCCTACCCTTAGGTTCTTATGGCATTGTGTTGGGTATGGACTGATTAGCTTCTCACCAGGTGAGTATTGATTGTCATCATAAGTCATTGCAGTGTGTTAGTGACATAGGTGGGCATGTTGAGCTCATAGGGGTTCAGAGACCCATTTCACTATGTATGATCACATCTAAGAAATTGAAGTAGAATATGTGATAGGGATATTAGTTGTTCACAATGTCTTTTAGTAACCTTGAAGAGGCTGAGGGTTGAGAAGTGACTCTTGATGATCATCCACTCTTTCGTGAGTTTGTTGATGTGTTTCCAGATGAGATACCAGGTATGGCACCTCAATGTGACATTAATTTATGCATTGATCTTGTTCCTGGATCTAAGCCTATTTCTCGCGCACCTTGTTGTATGACTACTCAGTAGTTGAGCGAGCTTCATTTGCATTTAGAGGATTTGTTGGCCAAGGGTCATATTTTTCCTAGTGTATCCCCATAGGGTGCACTAGTCATCTTCATGAAGAAGAAGGATGGATCCTTGTGCTTGTGCGTTGATTACCGGCAATTGAATAAAGCAATGGTGAAGAATTGATATCCCTTACTGAGGATTGACAAATTCTTTGATCAGATAAAGGGACCGAGAGTGTTCTTGAAGATAGATCTAAAGTCGGGATACCATCAGCTTTAGATCCAGGAAGTTGATATTCATTGGACAATTTTCTATACACACTATGGGAATTATGAGTTTACAATTGTACCTTTTGGGTTGACCAATGCACCATCAGAGTTCATGAGTTTGATGAATGGGGTGCTCTACACTTACCTAGATCAGTTCGTCCTTGTTTTTCTTGATGACATGCTGATTTATTTGAAGGCAATTAAGGAGCATGAGATCCATTTGTGCCAGGTATTGCAGTGTCTACATGACCATAAATTGTATGGAAACCTAGCCAAATGTGATTTCTTCTAGACTGAGGTGAATTATTTGGGGCACATCATATTGGGTGATGGTATTCCTATGGATCCTTCTAAGATTTGAGCTATCATGGATTGGAAAGCAACCACGATTGTTCCTAAGGTTTTTAGTTTCATGGGTCTAGCGGGATATTACCATCGATTTCTGAAGGATTTCTCCAGGTTGGCTCATCCTATCACTTCTCTTCAATGGAAAGGGAAGAAGTTTGTTTGGACCAAGCAGTGTGAGTTAGATTTTGAGGCTCTTAAGGAACATTTTACTAGTGCACCTATCTTGGCAGTGCTAGATCCTGTAGGCAAGTTTATGGTGTGCACTGATGCATTTTTGGAGGGTGTCAGGGTAGTTCTTATGCTAGAGGGACGAGTGATTACTTATGAGTCCCAAAAGATCAAGGACCATGGTAAACTACCCCGCTCATGATTTAGAGCCAGCGATGGTTGTGCATGGGCTAGTGCACTAGAGACATTTTATTTTGGGTCATGGCTTTGAGTTGCATAGTGATCATCGTAGCATGTAGTATATTTTCTCCCATCCAAACCTGAATGCATGAAAATGTCATTGGATGGAGTTCTTGTGTGAGTATGATTTTGATCTTCATTACATCAAGGGAAAGGAGAATGTTGTCATGGATGCCTTGAGAAGAATGAGGCATGAGATTTTAGTTTGTCCTTAGGTGTGGATTTGTGTGGTTGGATCCTTGACATTTTGCCTAGTGATTTATGGTAGCAGGAGGTTCAAGCAGAGATTGAGTCTGGACATACCCTTGATGGGCATTTTACAGGTTACTCATTAGAGACAGATGGACATTTGACGTAGCATGAGTGCATTTATGTTTCGGTGTTAGGGAATATTCTCTTTTTTATTTTTTCAAAAGTACATCATGCACTGTATTATGTATTGGAGTTGATGAAAACTAAACTCTATAGCTCCTAAGAATTACCTGCATGAAAACCTATCACTGAAAGAGAGAAGCAAAAGCTATGGATGCAAAAAATAACAAATCGATGAAATAGGAAATATATAGTGCAAACAATGGAGAGAAAACCCTCAATACAATAGCATCCTCAGATAATTCAATGAGTTGTGATAATTACAAAGAGACCAAACCTTATAAAGGTGATCAAAATCCTAAAAGGGAGAAACTTAGGTTGCATGATAATAATTAATACAAGAATTAATTATTACATGCCTAAAGTTTAGCTTAAGTAAACTAGAGATAATAAGTGACTTAATAATTAAATTAGAATGATTTAATTAATAAGAGAAATAACTTATTACTCTAAAATGCCCTTAAGATAAACTTAGGGAGAAGCTAAAACCCTAGAAACAACTACTGAAAGTAGGAAATGGGTCTCGACAACAAGGTCTGATCAGGTACCCAAGTACAAGTCATCTTTGTAAAGAGGAGAAAATGAGAAAACCCAGTGGGAAAAACCTGTCTCCAAAAAGAGATGAAGACTAGTGAAGGATTGAAGAAGCCTCCAAACTAGAGAATGTCCCAGAAAATAGGAACAAATGATGAACATGGCGAACACCACTTAAGCATGAAGCTGTAAAAATTGTCAAAGAATAACTGCTAGAACCTCCACGGTAATAGAACATGATCAGGTAGAGAAGATTGTAATCAGCATGAGTGCTCTCAAATGGCACTACTTGAATCAGGATGGAAAACAAAGGCAAACATCAGAACTTGAAGTTATAGATGGCAAGAAACACCAAAGTCTGAAGAGTTGATCAAAAGATGAAAGGATGCCTCCAAAATAAGAATGATAGAGTGTATGTGTACTTATCTCACTCCATCAAGCCAAGGAAGCATTAGAATCAATAGGATATACCCCCCCCCCATAATGTTTCACTGGGAGAGACATGGCAGGTACACTAAACTAGACTACCAATAACAACTACATGACGAAGAACTAGGAACATAAAATGTGTAGAAGAAAGTACAAACACGTATAAAGGATGGTGTCCTGGATGATCAATCACTTGACACACATCATGAGGCTAATATCATGGAATGAACATTCATGTTACAAAGGTAGATGGAAAAAAAAAGCAAACATCAAACCCCCCAATGACACTTTACAATAGAGTGCAATTACAAGCAGACACAAAATATGCAAGATCCCAAGCATGCAAAAGATGACACTTTATCTCAGGGCATTTGCAAAAAAAGAATTGTTACATAATAAATGTCTATAATGCTCAGGATTGACAAAAAGCTATAGAAACATAAGTAACAGCTAAAAAGGAGTCATCACATGCAAGGAATTTGATTTGAGGACCTGAAACATCTAAGATATCCACCACATTGCAAAAAAGAAAAAAAAATTAAATAAAAAAGCTAGACTAGATTCTGGAAATGAGACCCATACAAGAAGAAAGAGCACAAAACCAGCTTTCCAATGATGTATAAAAGTTGGAAAACAGAGCCTAGATCAGAAAGATATGGGTCTCGGAGTGCAACAAGGAACTCTAACTTTGACTAGAAAAAAACACTACAAGATGGAAAAATAAGAAAACCAAACCTGCAAAATCAGATCAGTCTCTTTTTGATGATATCTTGTTTGGCCAAAAATGCTTTTGTTTGCTCAAGATACAACCAAAAAACCAACAGGAGGTCAAAAGAGGGACAAAGGAAAAAAAAATTAGCCCTCGAGGGTTTAAAAAGTCTAGTCATAGGTCATATGGTGACTGAGGGCTGGGCGGTGGCACGACAGTAGTGGTTGAGCAGCCCGACGGAGGTTGAGTGGCACTGGGCGGTGGCGCACGCTGAGCACCACACAATTTTATTTTATTTTTAATTTGTGATTTTGTTTTTTCCGCCTTGTAAAACATGCCCAAAAAAGGGTCATACAAGAAATTTTTTTTGCCTCAGAATGAAACTGTTTCCAAATTGGATGTGCCTTTGAAAATATGGGTTTTTGGGCCTTTTGAGCACAACCATGAGGTCAGTTTGTGCCCAAAGTACCTCAAAAACAAACTCCCCCCAGATCCACAAAAATCTGAAATAGAAAACCTCTTGACAAAATAGATTTGAAGAACAAGGCCAAATCTCTCATGAAGAGAACATGTGCATGAATATTTGGAGCTCTAATACCATATTAGAGTTAATGAAAACTCAACCCTCCAGCTCCCAAGAATCACCTGCATGCAAACCTGTCATAGAAAGAGAGGAGCAAAAGCTATGGAGGCCAAAAATAATAGATCGATGAAAGAGGAAACCTAATGTGCAAACAATGGAGAGAAAACCCTCAATACAATAACTTCCTCATATAATTCACTAAGTTGTGATAACTACAAATAGATCAAACCTTATAAAGGTGATCAAAACACTAAAAGGGAGAAACCCAGGTTGCATGATAATAATTAATAAAAGAATTAATTATTGCATGCCTAAAGTTTAGCTTAAGTAAACTAGAGATAATAAGTGACTTAATAATTAAATCAAAATGATTTAATCAATAAGAGAAATAACTTATATTACTCTAACATTTCGCACATCCTAGCATCAAGAAGATGTATTCCGACCTCAAATGGTTATACTTTTGGGCAGGGATGAGGCATGATGTTTCTGATTTTGTTTCTCAATGCCTTGAGTGTCAGAGGGCGAAGGAAGAACATCAACATCATGCGGGTCTTTTGCACCTGCATTCCATTCCCAAGTGGAAATGGGATGCCATATCCATCAATTTTATTATAGGGTTGCCTATGTCATCACGTTGCCACAATGTTATTATGGTGACAGTGGACAAGTTGTCCAAGGTATCTCACTTTTCACCCATGAGGGCATCATATATTGCTACCTTGGTAGTGCATGTGTTCTTGGAGGATATTGTGCGGTTGCATGGGATTCCTCATAGGATTATCTCAAATAAGGATTCAGTGTTCACTTCAGCACTATGGACATCTCTTTAGCATGCCTTGGGTGCACAACTTAATTTTAGTTCTGCTTATCACCTAGAGACAGATGTAAAGACAAAGCAGGTAAATTAGGTTCCTGAGGATATGCTTCACATGTACGTGATGGATCGACAAATAAGGTGGGAGGATTATTTATACTTGGTTGAGTTTCTTATAATAATGGGTCCTTTAGTTATCTTGGCATGTCACCTTTTTAGGCCTTGTATGGCAGACCGTTTCGTACTCCTTTGAGTTGGGATCGGTTAGAGGACCGAGTAGTTTTGGGTCCAAAGATTCTTCAAGATATGGAGCAGTAGGTAGTTCATATTAGAGAGCATTTGGTTACTGCTTAGGATTGGTAGAAGTATGTTGATGCCCATAGGATGGATTGTCACATTTTTGTTGGTGACTGAGTATTTTTGAGAGTATGTTCGCTGAAGAGCCCCATCTGTTATGGGAAAGGCTCTAAATTAGCTTCGCACTTTTTTGGACCTTTTGAGATCCTCAAGAGAATTGGTCCTATTTCTTATTGCTTGGTGTTTCCACCTAGCCTATCACGCATCCATGAATTTTTTCATGTTTCTATATTGAAACAGTATATTCCTAATGTGACCCATGTTCTTGATTGGGATGCTTTACGAGTAGAGGATGGGTAGCTTCTTTTTAGCCCATTTGCATTCTTCAGCATCGAAGGTTGGCCCTCAGAGTTTGGGAGATAAAGAAGGTAAGGGTCTAATGGGGCCCGAGTGATGAGACTTATGGCACATGGGAGGATGCTTCATGGTCGAGAGATTTATACCCATACCTTTTTGCAGGCTTCCAGGAGTAATCCTATACCTAGTGGGGGATGATGTAGTGCCTCTCATGTTTGGACATGTTGATTTTATTACTGGATTATTTTCATGATCAGATGCTTTGATGACTTTGCATTATTTTTATTACTAGTATCATAATTCTCAGATGCTAAATGATGTTGCTATTGAGTTTGATCATATCTGCATGATGATGCTAATGATGTGACACAATGCTTTATGATGATACATGGTTTATTTTGCATTTCGACCTGGACTAAGGATTACATTTATATTTGATGGATGTTATTGGACATTTTATTCTGGTGCTTTTATGTTGTCGATATATGTCTTTTACTTTCAGTAGCTATATGCTCAGATGATTATAAATGATTATTTAAATACTTTAATTTAATGTTTTATCATGTGATTATATATTGTGATGTTGTACTGCACCACCGTTATGCATTTTGTATGTTGGTGCTAGTACGAAGTGAGACGGAGACGTAGTCACTTACTTGTGAGATCTACACAATGTCTCATTCTCCTTCAACGTGATTTTGTGTTTGTTTGTGCTTTGGCTATTTATATGATTGAGCAACTACACTTGATGTTTGCTTGTTTACTGAACAGGTATCAGGTACATTCATCCTGAGTAAAGGATTCAAGTGTGTATCTATATTCTCGGCAGTGGCACTAGGAGATAGTGACCTTGACCGTTCATGCTGAGCCAATGTCGTCCCTGTATGGGCGACGTATCTGTAGTATTGTTATTATTATTATCCCTCTGATTATTGTGGTAAATTTAGATTCATAATGCATTATGTGATTTGACTAGTGAGTGTGTCTGTACATTTAGGGTTCTACAATTATCGCAAAAATTATTTAATTAAATGTTGATTTAATTACTTTTGGGGGATTTTAATGTTTTGTTTTGTTTTAATTATTTTCTAACTAATTTGTCGTAATTGAATTTCAAATGTTTGGAATTGTTTTAATTAATTTTGGGAAATGGCCAATTATTCTATTAAGTGGCTTTAATATTCTAATTTCTAAGTCACTTTTATAAAAGTGCTTATATTAGGCAAAAGTGAGTTTTTAACTTCACTTTTCATTTTTATGATTTTCAAGTTTGAAGTTTTTTTGTCCAAAACCCTCTTGATATAATTTGATCTTTTGCTCGTTGTTGAAGATTGTATCATCACAAGGATAGGCTTGTTGGATTCATTGTGGGGATCTCCATCTTCTTCATGATTTTTAGCGTGGTTGGAGTCTTCTCCATTTTTCTCTCTTCATTCTGGTTTTCGAGCAATTAGAGTGAGGTAGGACTTTCTCATTTTTAATATATTACTCTGTTTTAGTCAATTATTTCAATTTCTAAATGTTTGGGGGTTGAGAACTAGTTTTCCCCTTCGTTTTCATGTTTTTCCATGATCTAGTTGGCCGAGCATGAGCAATTATGTATTTTCCATGTTTGAAATGTGAAGTTTTTACCTAGTTATGCTGACAAATTTTGTATGTGTGTCTGGGAATTGAATTTTATTTTATTTATGGTAGTTTGGGCATGTTTTAGAAATGGGTTTTCAATTTCATCGAATTATGAGATGTTTGAATTTTGGGTGTTTTTTAGTGTTGCCTAGCTTTTGTTTGTTGCCTTGTTGGCATGTTTTAAATTGTGTTTATAGTATCCTTTTATATAAGGAGTAGGATCATGGAGTCAAAATAGATAGAGGAAATTCCAATCATTTTTATATCCTGATCTAAAAGTGATCTGTTAGCGTAGTTTTGTGGTTTTGGCCTTTGGCCGATTTTGTCAGAATTGTGTTATCTTTTGGTTTCCACTCGGTCGTGATTCTCGAGTGTGCTATGATATTTCTTCTCTTTTTTTTCCTGGATCTAGCCCCTTTCACAGTGATGATTTCATTGGTAATGTGGTTTTGGTTGTGCCCACCCACGAGTATGTGAGTGTGCCTATGGTGGATCTTGTGAGATCTGAACTCCTGGATATAGGTCAGATGAGTATTTAATCATTTGGGGGTTGGGTTGGGAAATTGCATTGCCTTGTGGAACTAGTCATATGGCAAGAAAGGTTATGTATGAGTAGATGTGTGGATTTTCTTCTCATGGTTATCTAGAAGTGGCCGACAAGGTAACGTGAAGAGGGTTAATAAAGTGATAATCAAATAAACACATGGGTAATAAAACTTAATGCAATATAAGAGAACGCATATATGGTATGAGACCTCCCGAGGGAGTTGAGTTACCATACCATATATTTCTTGGGATATTATGAGCCAAGTGTGAGGGTGTGATGTCTATACTGTAGGCAGTCTCTTGCACGAGCTGGTACGAAGCCACGGTATGAGGCCACCCGAGGGAGTTGAGTTACCATACCACATACCGCTTAGGCTAGTATGAGCCAAGTAATGATACTCCACTAGAGTCCCTACATAGTATCCTTAGTGTGTTCTGAGTAGTGACCTAGCATATTGCATTTACATTCATGTTCATATTTGTACCTTGAGTCATGCTTTGGTTGGAGTGTGTGTGGCCTCTTGCATGTGTGTGTGACTTGTGTGACTGTGGTCAGGTTGTTATCTCCATGAGCACGATGGGGTGGGCTTATGAGTTCCACATGGTTGGGTGGCATTTCTAACGTATACCAATGTTGGGGATCATAGTACATAGATGATCTTCTTATAGCCATTGGATTTGATCTTGATGCTCACTTGTTCTTTAGGTTACCTTCAATAATTTATGTTGTTATTTTGTATCCATGTAAATGTTATGGTTGTAGATGATCTAGATGATTTATTTTTTAATTATGTTGGAATTATGTTTTTGAGGGAAATTGAGTGTTTACCTCCTTGATTTGTTCATTCTCAACACTCCCCAGTGTGGATTTTATCTTTTATTTGGTCTTAATTTTCTCTATCTTTCATTCTTGGCCGGAAATGTAGCTTCTCGTATGAGTAGCTATATGCTCTCATAAAAGTTACAGTAATTTGTCGTATGGCACTGTATAGAGACTCGTACGAGGTCATGCTGCTTGTATGAGCTCTTTCTAGTTACTTGTATGGATCCTTATGGATACTTGTATGGTACCATGTATATACTCGTACGAATTTCCTACTGAAGTTACTTGTACCGTGGACAAAAGGCATTTTCGTCCTTGACTGGAAGATGCTAGTTGGTTTTCCAAATACCCTTTTTGGAGATAGACCTTCACAAATCAGAACAGTTCGAGTATAAGATGCTTTGGGATAATTGAATGTAATTTGTGTTAGACTATGCATTTAGTTTGGTAAATGAACTTGTATGATTTAACCATGGTAGGAATTGTACTTTGGGCTTAAAAAGAATCATTGTGGATTAACTTAGTAATTTGGATGAACCTTGTATGCTAATCACATAGCTGGAAAATGAATTGTGGTTATTGTTAGCGCTTGGAAATCTTTGGATTCTGTTATTCTTTTGATTTGTGTTATGTTGTATGTTGTTTACTCCTTTTACAAAAAAAAATGTTACATTAATTCTTGTTTATCCTTGTGTCCAAGGATTTTTGGGCAGGCATTACACCGATATGATGTTGATATGATGCTGATGTCATTTTCCTAATAATGTGATACCTCTATTGTGAAAATTTATCCATTTTGATGCCCTTGATGTAAAAATATAATTTTGACGTCCGATGTCCCCGATTTTAAAAAGTATCTTGACTGGAAAAACTATGCACTCTAGTGCCAATATGTCCCCTCAGGATTAAAATTGAGAGGATTTTGCAAGCACTAGATGGTATGATTTGTGATGATTTATACTGGATTGATTGATGATGATTGATAGATTATTTGATAAATAGGATAATGGGTTGGTTGATCTAGAATCTTGATGAAGGTTTTACAAACAAGTGATAGACAAAGGTTCCAATTAGGATTTGATCAAAATGAAGTGTGTCGAAGATGATGGACTCTTAATAGAAAAATATATATTTCTATGTGTAAGACTAGAAAAAGGCAGAATAAGCATATCTAGGTAACCACAAAACCCTAAACAATATGCAAACCTATCTAATCTAACATTAGAGCCATTGAAATAGGAATTCACAAACAATATGCAATAAAAACATAAGAAATCCCTTCAAGTGATGCTCAAATGCTCTTCTTTCTTCTCCATAGAGTAGATTATGTTGCTCTTTTAACTATAACACAATTGCACAAAGAATTTGAAAGTACAAGTTAATAACAAGAATACTAGGAGATAGTGGTTCAAACTTGAATGAGAGGAATGCATCTCAATTGATAGAAAATGAGAAGCAATTAGGTGAATTAGAATGCATAAATTCAATGCACAATGGAGGGAAAAGAAGGTAGTAAATTGGAAGCACGATTAGGGGGAATTGAATAAGGAGATATTGAATATATCATGAAGCACCTTAATAGGGATGTGAACCATAATTAAGGGATATGACAAATTAGGTGGGATTAAGAGGATTTAATTCAATAAATAAATCAATATTCCTCACAAATCAAAATTAGCATTTATGAAATTATAAAATCCCATAAATTAGAATTAGCCAATTAATTAATTAAAAATTAAAATTAATTGTGAAGACTTAGGATAAGAATGAATAAATATGATTTATTCATAAAAAATAGGGACAAACCTTAGGTTATTCATCCTAAGATGATAGATTAGTGAATTATCGATCAAATTGAAGGTATTAATGTACAATTAGATTGATTTTGATAATATTGATAGAATTGGGATAGGTTTGAGGCATTGATGAAATTTGACAATGCGCCCAAATAACGATGTTTGAAAATGATTGAATAGAATCAATGAATTTGATGATGCCATAGAATTGAAATAGGAATGGGGAAACATCGATGAACTTGGACAATGTTCCCAAAAAAATAATGATTAGAAATAGCATTGATGAACTTGGACAACACTATTGAATTGATAATGATAGATTGATAACGATAACATCGATGGACTTTGACAATGTTATCAAATAGTTGATGAAAGGGACACAAAGCATTAATGAACTTGGACAATTCTCCTAGAATGATGACAAGATTGATTGAATTTAGAAAAGGGTTTGATCGATTTGAAAATTGAGTTAATTAGGCATCGATGATCTTGGACAGTGCCCCAGAATGGTTGGAATGAGTCCAAACAATTATGAAATGATTAGGAATAGAATAGAATAGATTTTAATTGATTTAGGATGATTTGATATGGTTTAGGATTGATCATAATTGATTGGGAAAATGATCAATTTGAAAAAGAGAGTAGAAATATTAGTAAATCATTGAACAATTTTGCAATATTCAATCATCGACGAAAGACACAATGTTGTCATATAATAAAGATCATATGTGCAACATAGAGGAATAATTAGGTCACAAAAAAATGTTTCAATTGTAATGCTAAAAATGTTAAAACACATAGACTAGCAGGCTAGAACCATTTTTGGGTGTCTACACTATGATATAGACTCAAAATTTACCCTGATTCCTTGGGTTCTGGGTGAAGGACCTGTAATCCTTGATAGTGAACTTTCTAAAAGTGAAGATCAATGTTGTTCTAAAAGCACTTGCAACTGATGTGATTTGAATGGAACAAAGGTGAAGGATTCACTTGTTTGAAAAATATGGTACATGATTGATTGACGGATTAGGAAATATGATAGTTGATGAACCAATAGCTTTTGGGGGAGTGACATAGGGCATTTTATGGGTGCAGGTACTAGTACAAGTGATGGTACATTGATGGGTCATCCTTCAAAGTCTGGATTTCGTCATGCTTAGATCTTTTTAATGATATCATACTTTTGACGATGAACATATGTATCCTCATTTTGATGTTACAAATGGACTCTTGATGTGGACATTTGATAGATATTATGATTGTGGACATTTGATAGACCTTACCCCTTCCTTTCAATTTTGATGATTTGACTTGTATGATTGATCCCTATTTTCCTTGAGAAATCCCATAATGATTATTAATGCAATATTTAATCTAACATGAATGCAATATGTGAATGCAACTAAATCGTTGTCACTTTGTAAAAGATCTCTATTTTTGCAATCATTAAGATTTTTTTGGTATATCATTTTGAAATTGGTACAACCTTCACTAGTTAGATTTATAAACCATGATGGTATGAATACTTTTTTCATCATATTCAATGTGACCACTGTCATCATTGAGGTTTTGTGAATCAGTGAAATCGATACAACCCTCATTGGTGAGATTTCCAAACCATAGGGGTATGAATACCATTTTTGTCAAATTCAATGTTGCAAGTGGATCTTTGCTTTAAGGTATGAATCACCTAAATGGCCTAAGTATCCTTTTGCATAAATAGGCAAACAATTAATCCCTTCCATATACCAATATCCTCGATGATTCTTTGATGATCATGTCATAAGACTTATTTTCATACTTCTTTGAATCAATCCTACAAGCAGAAAATCATGAAAATACCCTACTTTATCATTGATCCTCTAGTCCTGGACATCATTGAGTTGCTAAAAAGATAGGATGCCAAAAATCAAGAAACATGTATCTGAATCTCATTTCCATTGTTAATTGATCCATAGGTTTAATATATTTCAATCCATCTCCTCCAGTTTGATTTTGTTCCAATTGTTTGATTCGATGTTTGGATTTGATCTACACACAAACTCAATGAAACATTAGTAAAATGTTAGTCAAATTGAATTGAAAGATAAAATATGATTAGATAAATTGAAATGATAAACCTATTGAGTGTATCATTTTTCTCTAGTTCTAAGGACTATTTCTCTCAGCTGCATTAGAGATCCTAGTGACAACCTAGAAAATGAGAAATGATCTTGATGAAGAACTATGCTAAATGAAAATTGCGAGTATGATCCTATTTAAGAATGATAAATGCTAAATGCTAATGGGCACAAAGTGGATTGGTGCTCTAAAATGTGAATTGGTATTGAATTGGTTCTCTAAATGTGAATTGGTCATTTACACTAAAAAATGCCTTCTATTTATAGGAACTCCCAAGGGTAGGGGGTAGAGTGATTTAACGATGGTCAAAGTATGGTTGAGGTTAAGGTTGAGTGATGTGTCCCCTTTGTGTGGACAAGACTGCTTTACAGGATTGGGTGGTCAAGATAGCAAAGCCCTTTTGTAATCCATGTGCTCTCTTTTCTCATTCCCCATTGGTTGAGTGACTTTTCATCATGTAGTGGTGGGTGAGAGAAATTAGGTTTTCATTAATTCAAAAGAATTAATTACTTTATCCATTCTTGATTTAATGAATTGAATTTAATCAATTGATGTACTAAGTAATTAAATGATTAATTCAATTACCTAGTGATTTAATTTATTGATTGTATTAATTCATAATAGCTTGGATTTGATTGAATTTTTCTTTGTCTTGCTTTGACTTGTGTTGACTACTTTTAGGTGTATACAAATGCCCCTCTTTAAATCAATGTTAAAAGTGCACTGGTTCAAAGAATACCTGAAGCTTGATGTTTGATCCTGATATGATGTCTGATATGATCTGATACTGATGATGATGTTCTGATGTGAGTCATTGATATGATGGTGATAATATAATATTGATATGACATTGATGTGATACTTGAAATGATGTTGATGTTGTTTTCCTGATAGTGTGATACCTCTGTTGTGAAAATTGATCCATTTTGATGCCCTAATTTAAAAAAAGAATTTTGACGTGTGATATCCTCGATTTTAAAAAGTGCCCCGATTAGCAAAATTATGCACTTTGGTGCCATTGCCCCATCGGGATTAAAATTGATATGATTTTTTTAAGCATTGGAGTTGAGGAAAATGATTTATTTTGATTGAAAAATTTTGATTAATGTCAGCCTTGTCGATTTAAATCCTAAAAAATGATGAACTTTGAAGTTGAGAAATGCCCCATAAATTGTTCTGTTATTGATACCGGTTGGATGCCCCAGAGATAATCTAGTCAATATGATGATGGGTATGATATGCCCCCTCGAGAGATCGATCAGATAAAGTGTGATGAGATGGATCCCTTGATAGATTAGAAGAGAAATATTTTATGATTGATATTGCGCTAGATGGTATGATTTGTGATGATTGATGCTTGATTTATTGATGATGATTGATTGATAGGATGATGGGTTGATTGATTTATAATCTTGATGAAGGTTAAACAAGCGATATACAAAGGTTCCAATTGGGATTCAGTCAAAATGAAGTGTGTCTAGGATGATGGAGTCTTAATAGAAAAAGATCTATTTCTATGATAGAGACTTCAAATTGAACTTGATTCCTTGGGTTCTTGGTGAAGGACCTATAATCCTTGATAGTGAACTTTCCAAAATAGAATATCAATGTTTTTTTGAAAAAACTTACAACTGATATGATTTGAATGGAATAAAGACATGAAAAATTATCTTGTTTGAAAAACATGGTATATGATTGATTGTTGGATTAGAGAACCTGATAGATGATAAACCAATAACTTCTGGGGGATCGGCACAAGGTCGTCTATGGGTGCAAGTACTAGTACAAGTGATGGTACATTGATATGTTGTCTTATAGAGTCAGGAGGCAGTCATCCTTAGATCTTTTTGATGATATCATAATTTTAATGATGGATACATGTATCCCCTTTTTTATGTTACAGATGGACCCTTGACGTATGTTGACATGGACATTTGATATATATTGTGATTGTGGACATTTGATAGACCTTTTCCCTTCCTTTCAATTTTGATGATTTGACTTGGATGATTGATCCTCATTTTCCTTGAGAAATCCCATAATGATTATTGATGCAAGATTTAATTTAACATGAATGAAATATGCGAATGTAACTAAACTGTTGTCACTTTGTAAAAGATCTCTATTTTTGCAATTATCATCATTGGGATTTTTTTGGTAGATCATTTTGAAACTGGTACAACCCTCACTGGTTAGATTTGTAAACCATGATGGTATGAATACTTCTTTCATCCCATTCAATGTGACCACTATCATCATTGAGGTTTTGTGAATAAGTTAAATCGATACAACCCTCACTGGTGAGATTTCCAAACCATGGGGGTATGAATACTGTTTTTGTCAGGTTCAATGTTGCAAGTAGATCTTGACATTAAGGTATGAATTACCTAAATGGCCTAAGTATCCTTTTGTGTAAATAGGCAAATAATTAATCCCTTCCATATACCATTGTCCTCGATGATTCTTTGATGATCATGTCATAAGATTGATTTGCATACTTCTTTGAATCAATCATACTAGTAGAAAATCATGAAAATACCCTACTTTATCATTGCTCCTCTAGTCCTGGACATCATTGAGTTGCTAAAAATATAGGATGCCAAAAAATCAAGAAACACATATCTAAATCTCATTGCCATTATTATTTGATCCATAGGTTTAACAAATTTCAATCCATCTCCTTCCAATTTGATTTTGTTCAAGTTGTTCGATTCAATGTTGATGTTTGAGATGTTGCTTGTTGATATTAGTTGGAAGTTTGGATGTTCAAAATTTGAGATTTTGGATTGATTGAAAAGGTCACCTGTCTTGATTCTTGATCTTGGTGAAGGATGGTTGTTTGTTGCTTGTGCATGTTTCAATGACGATTGATAATCAGACGTGTGCCCTAGGTTTGGATTTTGGCAATGATAATGGACTAAGACCAATACCAAACTACGATAAAAGCTTGCTTGGAGGATAACGCTATGCAAGTTTTAGGGTTTTTTTAAAAAATCATGTTCTATTTTCCATGTTTTGCATGAAAATTTTGTTAAAAATTAATGTTGGATGAAAAAAAAATGGCGCATTTGGGGTGGTTTTTGTGTTAAAAATAATGATGGGGGGGCTATTTTGCATTAAAAATTAGCGAGGGTTTGATTAAAAAAAATTGAGTTTTTTTGGGTTTTTTGAAAAAATTGTTATTTTCCTTGTTTTGGATAAAAAATGTGTTTGAAATTGAAATTGGGTTTGTAATAAATATTAAACAAATCATCTTTTGCAAGTTTGGAGGGGAGGGGGGCGAGTTGGGAGCTCGCTCGGGCGAGCTCACGTGACGAGCTAGGAGCTCGGGGGTGCTTAAATTTATTTATTTTTTTTTTAAAAAAAAATTTTTTTTTTTATTTCATTTTTTTTTATTTTAAAATTATTTTTTTTATATATAATACGTGATTGTCAAATTTTGGAAAATTGTGACTTTATTTTTTATTTTTGAGTTTGTGATGTCCACTTTTGTTGATTTTGTTGCTTTTTCATTTTTTTTTAATTTGTCGATTCTGATGATGTGGACGATTTTGATGGTTTCAATGACTTGGATGATTTTTTAACAAGAATACGTGATTTTTTTTAAAATGACCATTAATTCTCAAGAAAGATCACATTTGTTTGGCCCTAATGTCTAGCAAGGTGTAGGGCATTACAGATGTATGAGCAAACTAATGGATCAAAAGTGAATAGTCAATGATAGATGAAGCGAGGGAATGTGACCTTCAAGTAAAGACTCCCCAAGATTGCCTAAGCTAGGGAAAACAAATATAGCAATGTAGGCTAATGATGTAGCTTCAGATAACATATAGGGTAATGGCAGGATGCAATGAAAGGCATGTGTTGTCCAAAGGAGTGGATATGTCAAGAGGTTTTTGAGAACATGTTTTAACATTTTACGTTCTTCATTTTTTTTTATCAAGACCAAAGGGTCATTTTGGATAGGATGTGGCTATGATAGAACGATGAGGATAAGGTTCGATGGAAGCCACAAGTGGATGGTTTGGAATTATTGTCATGATGCTTAGGGATAATGAGGGTTGATTTGGAATAAGCAAGAACATGATAGAGTAATATGGATGCAACAAATGAATAGGATGATGGAAAGGATAACAAATGTCAAGATACCTGATGTGCATGGATATGTTCAACCTTATCAAGATCAAAGGTGAAAGAGGGAATACATATGCAAAATAGGATAAGTGGTAGGATATGGAAGATGTAGGATATGATGGATAACATGGATGGTATATCATGGATGGAACTTGTTCTCAAGTGTAGAGTAAAAGAGAGTGGACTACACATGGTGCATGTTTTCTATATTTCCAAGACTCTCATCTTTAAGATTTATCTCTATACCAATAGGCTCATGAATAGCTTTGATAGGATCAACGGAAGCTTGAGGGGATTTAATACCATGAAAGGAAGTTGTAAGTGTGGGGTATTTTTGAGGTATGTATAAGGGATTGTGACAAGGAGATGATGAGATACTTTGATCTTGACATAGAAGAGGATCATTGGATGAGGTACAAAGGGCACTTTTCTCTTGGGTTGTAATAGGCTCATTGGAAATGGTGGAAGGGATATCATGATCTTGCTTAAGAGGTGGATAAGATATAGGACTTGGAAGGGTACTTTGTTCTTGAGATGGGAAGGTATCATTGGATGGTTTAGAAAGGGTACTTTGCTCTTGATTTTCAATAGGCTTATTGGAAATAGTGGAAGGGATATCCTGATCTTGCTTAGGAGGTGGATAAGATATGGGACTTGGAAGAATATTTTTTTCTTGAGATGGGAAGGTATCTTCTTGGAACAAGTGAAAAGGTATGAGGGAATCATCATGATAATCTAGGGATATGGAATCTTGGTCAAATATTGGATAGGATTGGATAGTATCTTAATCTTTGATAAGATCTGTTTATTTGTCCTTTGAATTACCTCCTTGACATGGATCCACTTCTAAGGAAGGGATAGGGATTTGGATATGCATGGAGATTTCTTGAAAGGATTCAATATCTTGACATGATGGGGAGTTATTTTGAGTGGGTGTAGTAAGTATTGAACCACACATGATGGATCAGGATCTATGATCTTTAAAATATGAAATGGACAAACATTAAGATGTGGATTAACTTGGATTTATTTTGGAGATATCCCTTGAGGGTAAACATAGTCATTAAGTTCATTGTTTGATGAAGGTAGTGTGGTTTGTTGTGAGGTTTCATAAGATGAAGAAATGGTGGAATAAGTAGAGACTACATGTGGGCCATTGCTAGACATAAGTTGATGATATTGATCATACATGGGATTAGTGTATTGTTCTTTATTATATGACTTATTAGGATTTTTCACTTCAATTATGTCACCATCAATGAGATCTTTGATTTTATGCTTCAATTCCACGCAATTTCAAGTTTCATGTTCATTATGTCTATGATATGTAAAATAGTTTCTAAAAAATACAAATCCACATGAAGTAACTTGAGGCAACGTGATGAGATTGTTTCCAACTAATTCTTCCAAAGATGATTCATAAGATTGTACTAAAGGAGTAAATTATTTATCTGATGAACATTTCAATTCACTTGTATTTGAGAAAGAGATGTTGGATACAAGATCATGATGATCTAATTTGTTGTTGTCATATGATTGATAGACAAGACTCTCAAAGGAATATGATGTAACTTCCTCTTCATTCTCTTGATCAAATATAGGATTATCATGAAGTTGTTCTTGATCAAATGCAAGGTTGTCATGAAGTTGTTCCTGATCAAAGATAGGTTTATCATGCTTAAATGCCTCTTTGTTGGAAGAAAAGGGAAGCATGTTTAGATCACGACTAAAGACAAAAGGACAAATTGATCTTAATGAGTACTCTTTGGATGATATATATTTTTCTTCCTTTAGGTCTTGGATTTTTTATTGAAAAGATTGAATTTTCTTTGTGAATCTAGACCATTCATTCTTAGTCATGGTATGATTGTATTGATGTGTTAGATTTGTTGGTGATTGAATTTTATGTGAGATTTCTCATTGAGGATTTGCACCTTTCAATGTGACCTTGTTTTTAATTTCTTTAAATTGATAAGATCTTTTCCTTGTTGTAGGCATGAAAGTAATTCTTGGATTACTTCTTGAATTAAAGGTTTCCTCAATAGTTAGGGTTTTCTTCAAAAATCTTGATTGAGTCTACTATAAACAAGTGATATGATAATATTCCAATGTTTGTTTTGATCAAATGAAAGTGTGTCCTAATGATGAATCCTAATAGAGAAATATCTATCTCTATGATGAATACGTTTGATGGATCTTGATCTTTTTGGTTCTAGGAAAAGGACATGTAATCCTTGTTGACAAACTTCTTAAAATGCAAGGATTTTTATGTTTGGACTCTACTTATTATTTTATGTGATTTGGTTAGAATTGTATGAAGGATCAACTTGTTTAAAATAACACCAATAGCATATTTTATTAAAAGAACCTGTTTCTATTTAGAAAAACTTGAATTCAAAAAGTGTACTCAAAAGGATAATTAACAAACACACTTAAGCACTCAATCTTAGCCAAATTAAAACAACTATAACAATTTGGTTTATGTTCTTGCAATGTTTTCACAAGTCTTGATACAAAGAAATCAAATTAGACAAGCTACCCAATGACAATTTTGGTTGCAATGGATAATAAGGTAGGATTTCTATTTAACCATGATTTATTTAGGATTCCATTCAAAAGCATCTTATGAGTGCATTACAAAGCCTCATGGTAGCGTAAATGCTATTTAGGTCCTATAGACCGCAGAGGAGACTAGACATAAGATATCATTTCCCTTTGAAGCATTAACTTCAAGAAATTATTTTTTTTAAGTGGATTGGAAAAAGTTGGCTTTAGATCTATGTTCACTTTAGACTATCCCTCTCATCGACTATATTAAAGCAAATCTTGGGAGGCGAGCCTTCTAAGTTTTAAATCCAACTAGCATGTTCATGAAAGCAATGAAATGAAATAACAAATAGGTTTAGGAGTTTGATCACCCTAAGAAGGATGAGAGAATATTCCTACTACTTTCCACTTCCAAACACAATTGGAAATCTTGTTATTTCCAAGCCTTTTAACCTATGGAGTTTAGAGCACGTTTGACATTTTGATCAACTTAAAAAGTTGAGAGCATAAGCCTAGTGATTTTCATTCACAAACAAATTAGAGGCTTTATTTAGTGTTTGTTCATTCCTTAACCTTTCTTTCTATTGTCCAATTTGGCATGTTTGGCATTTTGATCATCTTAAAAGATGAGAGCATAGGCCTAATACTTTAGGTTTCTATTTAAGCTAGATTTCAAACTTTGAGATGTCACAATTTAAGAAAAAGACTTGAAATAAAAAGGTTTTAGAACTCACCTTGCTCGAAGCTTATGCACATTTTTGAGGTGTTTGATGTTTTGTTATACTTTACCTCAATTATCATTCTAAGCTCCTTAGCATCCAATCTTTCTCACGAATGTTAGTTCAATAACCACAAAAATAAAATGAAGGAAACCTGATACCAAATACACCTTGGTTGTGGAACTTTGTTAAAATGTACCATATTCAAATAGGATAATCATAAAGATGAATGAAAGAAGTGTTATAAAAGGCTTGATAAACATCAACAATCTTATAATACCTATTTCACGCTTGAATTCTTTCTTCCAAGGTTTTGGCTTTAATTGCTAGTTGTATCCGCTTTGCATCTTTGGATAGCCTTTTTGCCTCTTTCTCTTGATAATGATTTGGTGATTTGTATGTCTCTTTTCAAGTTTCTCTCAATTTGACCTCCTTAGTCATCTACACTTCATTAAAAACACTAATTAATTGTCAAATTTATCAATTATACAACTTAATCTTAATGTTTCTTATCATTAACCAGATGCTACATAACAACTACTGAATGCAATGCAAAACAAACCAAATGTTACACAGAACAAACTGAATGCAATACAAAACATACCAAATGCTACACAAAATAGATAGAATGCAATGTAAAACAAACCAAATGGAACGTAGAACAGACCAAATGCAATGCAGAACATACCAAGTGCTACACAAAACAGACCGAATGCTATGCAAACTTTTGCAAATTTCCCTAAATCTTATGCAAATTTTCTTAAATGATGAGCAAATTTCCTTAAATGATATGCAAAATTTCAAAAATTATATGTAATTTTCTCTAAATAATATGCAAATCTCCCTAAATGATATTCAAACTTCCCTAAATGAAATGAAAAACTTCCCTAAATGACATGAAAACTTCCCTAAATGATAGAATCCATGAAAATGCACAACATAACCATCAAATAGAGATTTTCAACATCCAAAACTGAATGCAAGCTTCTTTGGACTGAGTGCGAGCTTCTTTGGACCAAATGTGAGTTTTTACAGACTAGGTATGAGCTTTCACACACCTGATGCTACAATGTACATACCAGGTGCTACAATCTATAGACCGAATACTACAATTTTCCAACCAAGTGTGAGAATTGACAAACCAGGCGTGATAAAATTAGTACCAGGTGTGATAAACTTAGTACCAAGTGTGAGAATCTTTGTACCAGGTGCACAAATATTTGTACCAGGTGCATGAATATTTGTACCAAGTGCAAGGATCTACTCTTTTATGAGAATTTTCAATGTAAACACTTCAAAATTGATGTTAGAATGTGAGGCTTGATCCCCATGGTGGGCACCAAATGTAGTTTGTATGTTTGATCTGCAAACAAACTCAATGAAACATTAATAATGGGTTAGTCAAATCAAATTGAAAGATAAAGTACAATCAGATCAATTGAAATGATAAACCTATTGAGTGTCTCATTGCTCTCTAGTTCTAAGAACTATTGCTCTTATCTGCATTACAGATTCTAGTGACAACCTAGAATACAAAAAAATGATCTTTGCTTGGCTAAACAATCATCTCAGAAAAACATAGAATTGGACTGCTACTTCAGGATTGGACACCCTAAATGGCTGCTAACTAGATTATTTAGTCTCATTTAATTATCGACCAGGGACGTAAACTTGGAATGGTGTTTGCAAAGTATATGCTTCAAACCTCCTTGATTCTCATGGCTAAACCTATGGAATCGAAATACATTATGCTTCAGGAATCTATACTATCTTAATTGAATGCAATTATACTAAGAAAATAGTAATCATGAGTAGGGGTTACTCTGCTCGCCTATGCTACAGGAATAGTGCACCAGTTCTGTTACTAGTGGCTGCAAGAATAGCAGAGTTCTATTTACTTCTTAATGAGCAAGGAAATAACTTCTAATCTTATAAAATGATTCACTCACCAAGTGGGCCCCCTTGGATGAGTGAATAGAAATTCAATCAAGATAAGAGACTGAAACTCAAATTATGCACTCTATTCATTCATGGAGGAAATGTACTTGGAAAGTAAACAGTGCTACAATGCCAAATTCTATTCCAGAAATTATATCAACTAACTCTCTCCTGTGGAACTATAGAATTCCACTTATTTAAGGAGGAACTACACTACTACCTAAATCTAGGATCACTCCATTAATGAGGATCACTAATGGATACATCATGCTCATAACAGAAATCTTGAACAACAATAGTAGGTCTTCAA
>MU223689.1:245535-260566 GCA_018584345.1 Thuja plicata | reverse complement strand
CTGACATCTTTGAAGAAATTTTTCCAAATTAGCATAAGCCTCTTCGAATGTAGTTCCATATGCAGTAAAATCATCCATGTATATTTCAACATAGTCAGCAGCAATGTCAGAAAAAATGCTTATCACTACCCTCTGGAAAGTAGCAGGTGCATTACATAACCCAAATGGTAAGACAAAATAAGCAAATGTTCCCCATGGACAGGTGAACGTTGTTTTATCCTGGTCTTCTAGTGATATCTGGATCTGGTTGTAGCCACTGAAACCATCCAAGAATGAAAAATACTTTTTGCCAGCAAGGTTGTCAAGTACTTGGTCAATAAAGGGCAATGGAAAGTGATCCTTCTTGGTTTCCTTATTAAGCTCCCTACAGTCCACACAAACTCGCCATTTGCCACCTTTCTTGGGGATGATTACAAGAGGGGAGACCCACTGACTGTCAAAAATGGGATATATGAAGCCAACTTGGAGAAGTTTTTGCAATTCAGCCATTACTACATCTCTTAATGCAGGTTTTATTCTTCTTTGAGGTTGCCTAATAGGTCTGGACTCATTTTTGGTCAATCCCCTTCATGTCAGTATAGTCCCATGCAAAATCTAGACAAGGCTAGACATCTAAGATTCAGTGAGATTCTTATTGACATTCAATTCCCTACCTAAGGCAATCTACACTCTTTTAACTTTATCCAACATAAGAGCTTCTGCAAAACAAGGTGACTTTATTTCACAGGTTACAAAGTATGGAGATAATCAGGTGCTGCAGGAAACTTGGATGAAGACTTCTTGGGAAATATGGTTTGTAGAGAACAATTAGGGTCATGACATGAGGGTTCTTTAGAGCCATACTAGTTTGTAAGGATTTCTACTAGTATGTCATCCTCCTCCTATGAGACCATGAATGGATTTCTACCAATAACCATAAGCTGCTGTACTAAATTGGCTTCAAGGGGGGCATCTCCTAGATCCAGCCATACAACTTGGTCAAGTTCAGCTTGAGGTTTGTCTGGAGAATACAGGGTTAATTTCTTAGTATTAATACCATCAGATACGGTCATTTTTCATGAGCGGGATGCAATGCAAGCATCTATTGTGGCTAACCAAGGCCTTCCTAGGATTAATGGATACCCTCCTAGTGTGGCTTTGGGAGATAGGATGATGAAATATGAGGGTTAGTCTAAGGAATCTAGTGTGACAACAATATCCTCTACCATACCATCTGGTTTGACAGTTGAATTATCAGCTAACTGGAGAATAGTGGGTGTTTCCCTCAACCCAATGATACTAAGCCTTAACAACACATCCATAGTCATAACATTAATAGAGGCTCCTAGATCAACCAAGACATTCTATATTTGTATACCATTAATGTGAATGGTAACCATTGGACTCCCTGGATCAGAGTATTTAGGCATCAAGGCTTTACTAAGCATGAGATCAAAAAGTTGTCCAAGAACATGGACAGTATCAGGAACTTTCTTCTTCCTACCAGGGTGCTTGATACAGACTTCCTTGATTGCTTTATTATAGATTGTAATTTCCTTGAGGGTATCTAATAATGGTATTTGGACAGTCATTTGCTTCAGTTGGTCAATCAGGTCATTTTCAATAGTATTCTCTTTAGGGGATACTGAAGGTTGGGCCAATCTCTGTGGAAAAGGTGGGATTTTCTCAACTGGAATAGGTGGTGCAACAGGTGGGACAATAGTATTTTGATTGTTAGAAGCTTCCTGAGTATCAAAAACATCAGTTATTATGGGTGCTCTTGGTGCAGGCAATGTGGTCCCTGATCTTAGGTGGATATCATTCACTTGCAGTGAATAGGCTTGCTGCTTGTTATTTGGATTTGGATTTGGTTGCGCAAGCAGTTGTGGTTTCTGAGGACTATTATTGGCTATAGGAGGTGGAGGCATAATAGCTTGTTGCTAAGGTGGAGGCATAATAGCTTGTTGCTGATTAGGCTGATTGGGTCCCCACTAAGGTTGTTGTTGTCAGTTACCATGTGGTTGCCATTGGTTATTCTGTTGCGGCTGCTGGTATGGATTAAACTGTTGTTGATATGGATTAAACTACTATTTATATGGGTTAAACTGAGGTTGAAAGTTCTGGTTATACTATGGCTACTGAAATTTCTGGTTATTCTATGGCTGCTGGTTAGGCCAGTTATTATTCCAATTATGTCCTTGAGGGATAGAATTATGGGGGTTTTGATTCGACCACTAATTACTATTATTATTATTATTATAACCAAAATTATTTAAGGGGTCTTAAGGCATACCTTGTCTCTGAGCCCATGGTCGCCTTTGAGCCACGTAAAAGACTTCTCCATTCTCCTCATTTATTGCTTTGAACTCGGTGGGCATTGAAGTAGTGTCCATGGATGTAATAGTTTTGCATTTACAGTTTCTTTTCTTCTCCCTGTAGTGGGAGCATAATTCAGCCAGCATAGCTTTTGCATCCTCTTTCTTCCTTCAGGCTTGTATGGTGTCCAGCTAAGTGGCCATGTCATTGATAATGTCCTGCTTGAAGTCAGACAGGAGGTTGGACAGTTCTATCTTAGACACTCCGGAGCCATTTGTCTTTTGAGGCAGGTCCCTTAATCCTCTTCCTTTTTTTACTATAGCCCTTGAGTAATTCATACATATGGTCTTGATCTCTGCCCAGTTTTTCTGGGTGATGTCGCCACCAACCATAAGGTCCAAGGCTTCTATGCTTCCTTCATTGACACCTTTGAGGAACAAATGTTTTTGTGATTCCTCATTTAACTGGTGTTGAGCATTGCATTGCAAGTTAAACATAAACCTAGAAACATAGTCTTCCAAGGTTTCATCATCTTTCTGTGACATCTTGAAGATGGCATCTCCTTTTAAATCTTGTCCTCTATAGTATTATTTGTATTTTGAAAGAAACATGTTGCCCATGGCATTCCAATTTGCTATGGCATTAGTTCTGAGGCTCATGAACCACCTTAGAGCAGCCTCTTTAAGAGTTGATGGAAACAACTTCAACTTATGGGCATCAGTTGTGTAGTCGTAGCTCCTATAGAGGATATCAAACTTGAAGAGGAAGGTCTCTGGATCTTCAGTGATAAGTCTGTAGAATTTTGGCAGTGCAGCGGCTGGAATGTTCTTCAAGTTTTGGTTACCTTGTTGAGGAGGAATTGGGAAGGGAAAGGTAGGTTAAGCCATCCTTGGAGGGGGGCCTGGTTACTGTTGTGGTGGTGGCTAGTATATAATAAGAGCTAATGGGTTGTCGTGATACTCAGGCTCATCAAAAAGGACTTCTAAATGTAGTGATTCTTTGGAGGATGAGGGTGATGAAATTTCTCCTTGGGCGTCTGTAAATGGATTTTCAAAAAGGTCTTCTTCTTCATTATCTACTTGGGGTTCTTTAGGCTCAAGGTTAAAAAGATCAAATGGTTCAGCCTGGTATTGATGAGGAAGGAATCTTCCGCGAGGATCTCTTCTTCTATGCATAAAATGCTTGCTTGAAATTAAATCCTAGATTATAAAAACTGGAATCAGGAACACCAAAGTAGGCTTGAACTAACACCATCCCCGGCAGCGGCGCCAAAAATGCTTGGATAAACAATCATCTCAGAAAAACATAGCATTGGACTGCTACTTTAGGATTGGACACCCTAAATGGCTGCTAAGTAGATTATTTAGTCTCATTTAATTATCGACCAGGGACGTAAACTTGGAATAGTGTTTGCAAAGTATATGCTTCAAACCTCCTTGATTCTCATGGCTAAACCTAT
This sequence comes from Thuja plicata, assembly GCA_018584345.1. NCBI lineage: Eukaryota > Viridiplantae > Streptophyta > Pinopsida > Cupressales > Cupressaceae > Thuja > Thuja plicata. The sequence goes on along the minus strand of MU223689.1, from coordinate 256,812 downwards.
GGAATCGAAATACATTATGCTTTAGGAATCTATACTATCTCAATTGAATGCAATTATGCTAAGAAAATAGTAATCACAAGTAGGGGTTACTTTGCTCGCCTATGTTGCAGGAACAGTGCACCAGTTCTATTAATAGTGGCTGCAGGAACAACAGAGTTCTATTTACTTCTTAATGAGCAAGGAAATAACTTCTAATCTAATAAAATGATTCACTCACCAAGTGGGCCCCCTTGGATGAGTGAATAGAAATTCAATCAAGATAAGAGACTGAAACTCAAATTATGCACTCTATTCATTCATGGAGGAAATGTACTTGGAAAATAAACAGTGCTACAATGCCAAATTCTATTCCATAAATTATATCAACTAACTCTCTTCTGTGGAACTATAGAATTCCACTTATTTAAGGAGGAAATACACTACTACCTAAATCTAGGATCACTCCATTAATGAGGATCACTAATGGATACATCGTACTCATAACAAAAATCTCGAACAACAATACTAGGTCTTCAAGTTCTTCCCAGAATATAGCACGTAGTGGTTCTAGATCTGCACGCGATGTCTACTTAGGAAATGAACTGACTCGTTCCTCCATGAGAGTTCTACGACACACCCATCTTCAATCACTTTACTTAATTCCTTGCTTTATGATGGCACTTTTGAAGGTTACGATTATTGTTGACCCTTTCAACGCCATGCTGAAATTCTTGAATGTGCCATGACTTGACTCCTACAAAATGGTTAGCATACATAACTTCTGACCCATAAATATATTTTATCATTTAATACTAAAAAATAAGTGTGAGATTTCATTCAATATTCTTGCACAACATTCAGCTACAGGAAGGAGACTACCCATAAACATAGCATAGGGAAAAGGACTATCTATTCAACATGCAATCACTTATATCCTGCAACTTCTATAAATCAATTCCAAGCAAAATACATTATGTTTTTACCATCCATTTTACCTACTTATGTCCTTACATATAAATATATAAAAACCATAAGTTTAAAGTTTCTGCTTTGAAAACAAAATGTTGAAAAAGGAAAGTAAACACATGGAAAAGATGGCCTTTTGAGAGGCTCGTCAATCTTGATGAAGAATTATGCTAAATGCAAATTTCTATGATGATCCTAATTAAGAATGCTCAATTCAAAATGCAATTTATATCAAGTTACTTGGTGCTCTAAATGTGAATTGGTAGTAAAGTGGTGATGTACACTAAGAAATAACTTCTATTTATAAGAATTTCCAAGGGTAGGGCGTAGAGTGATTTAACCACGGTCAAAGTATGGTTGAGGCTAAGGTTGAGTGACATGTCCCTTTTGTGTGGACAAGATTGTTTTATAGGATTGAGTGGTCAAGATAGCAAAGCCCTTTTGTAATCCATGTGCTCTCTTTTCTCATTCCACATTGGTTGAGTGACTTTTCGTCACGTAGTGGTGGTTGAGAGAAATTAGGATTTAATTAATTCAAAAGAATTAATTACTTTAGCCATGTTTGATTTAATGAATTGAATTGAATCAGTTGATGGACTAAGCAATTAAATAATTAATTAAATTACCTAGTGATTTGATTTATTGATTGCAATTAACTCATAATAGCTTGGATTTGATTGATTTTTGTTTTAACTTTCTTTGACTTGCGTTGACCACTTTTAGGTGTATAAATGTACATATATCCATAAATTGATATTAAGATCACGATGTCTATGAAGATGCTTGTATGTAGGTATATTGACTTTGAATCTTGGAATTCAAAGAAGAATTAACAATGTCTTTCACAAATGCATAAATCCATGAATAATCCTAGAAAATATCTTCAATGTTGTTATGCTTGATGAAATCTTTGTTGGAATTATATGATGTGCCCAATGACTGAGAGGGGGGGTGAATCGGGAATCAATAAAACTTAATCCTTTGAGTCCATAATTAGATTAGCTTATTTGTTTGCATGCATATAACTTGAAAGTAAAGAATCAGATACAACACAACACAATATTTGGTTACCCATAAACCTTCCAAAAGAAAGTAAAACTGGGGTGGGGATGATACCCACAAGATTTAGTACTGCAGTATAAATTTATCCTGTTAAAGCTTACAATGACCACTTCTAATGGTCTGCCCTGTTAGGAGCATAGAAAGGATTGTTAGGTCTACCTTGTTAAAGGATTTTGTACAATACAATAAGTAATGCAAATCTATTAAGAGATTTAAAGAAAGGACTGTTAGGTCCACCTTGTTAAAGGATTTTGCTGATCCACCTGTGAGAATGAACCAGTTGATGATCTGCTCTGTGCAACTATGATTGATGAATAAGATCCTTTGAAATATAACTAATCACTTGAATGTGATAGATAAGTCTTTGTTGTCCTGAACACTTCTTCACTTAACTCAAACTGTCATTCGCATAATCATGTCATCTTCTTATTATACATTCATACTATATACATATTCTACTTCATATTGGATAAACAAACTATCTTACATATATATGTTTATCCAACAAATAACTTTGTAAGTCAGCTTGCAATAAAAAAATATATTTAACAATATATGCAAAGTCGGCTTCAAATTGTCACTCAGGCAATACTGAATACTCAGGTGATGTTGAACACTCAGGCAACACTGTATACTCGAGTAACACTCTATACTCAGGTAACACTAAATGACTAAGTGTTTTGACACTAATTGACAATATGTCTTGCCACAAGGTCTACAATCTCCCCCTTTGGCATTAGTGGCAAAAACACTTATCATTAAACTCAGTATATGGTATGTCAAAACTCCCCCTTACAGATTGCTTAGGTTTTGACACTTGCTCTGTTGCTCAGGTCTAACTGACTCTGTTTTTGTAATTTTCAAAATTGATATTGTAACATATATCTTCTACACTATCCTCTATACATGTGATATTTACAATGACATCTCCCTCTTATACAATGATATTTCCCTCTTGTTTTTGACAAGAATTCCAAAAAGAATGTCATCTATAGGGTTATACCGAAGTAGGAGAGAAAATCACTATGTACCTTCAAAATTTGAGACAGAGTATTGTCCCAATTATCCTGTAGCACCTTTAAGATGTGCAATTCAACTTGCAGTTCTGTAGATAGCTCTATCATCAGCTCGGCAACTGAGAAGTTGTTTTCATGGATGAGAGTTTTAGCATGTACTATACGTTTCTACATTCCATCCATATGAGGTAGAATTTGGCTTTGAATGGTTGTAAGCGATTCTCTGATTCTTGCTTCTTCTCTCAACACTTTAGCCTGTAAATCAATAAGATACTTTACTTTCATGAAGTGAGCAGAACTGGTGCTTGGGTCAAGTGCTACCTACCTTGCACTTTCCTTCATGTCAGCATCTATCTTTACTATCTTATTCTTGATTTCCATAGTAAAGTTGGAGGAGTCACTCAATTTTACAAATAATGCTACCACATTTTTCACAGTGGTTTCTAGAGTGTTGATAATTTGTGTAAGCTGCACTTAGTCAATTGCAATCTTCTTTGCAATGCTCTCTAGAACCTTGTTCTCAAATTTTTTCTCTGTCTTCTCAAGTTACTTCTCCTGACCATTCATGACTATGTTGAACTTGTGGACATTGTCAACAAGTTGGTCCATTATTGAGTCACTTTCATTGACTTCGATCTGCAAAGCATCTACAAATATGCCTTTTACATCTTCAAGTACTTTGTTCCTTTTGTGTGCTAAAAAATGTGTCACACTTCTATGAATCATTATATCCAAGATCACTCAAGAATGAGGTCTCAAATGGTGATCATAGCTCTCTATTCATAGAGTGCAAAGGTGTGTGATGGAGGCCCTCGAATTGACCTAGTTTGTGCCCCTGTAAGTACACCATAAAATGAGAGATTCTATATGATAATGCATGATTTTGTCTATATGATAATGGAATTAATCTATATGATAACAATACATGATTATTCTATGAAAGGAAATACAAATGCAAAATTAATCTATGAAAGAAAATACGAGTTTAATCTAAAATGCAAATGCAAAATCAATCTAAATGAATTGCCATGAATGCATGAGAGAAGAAGACAAGAAGAGAGAAGTTGCAATATCCAAGCTCAAGTGCTCAAATTCTCCTCCAAAATTACTCTCCAATCCTGCAGCAATACAATAAACTAAAGAATGTGTGTGTGTTTTTTTATTATGCAAATGAGAAGGAGAGGTTTCCTTATAAAGAGCAATGGACGGTGGAGATTAAGAGGTACAAAAAGGAAAATAAAGCAATGATGGAGATTAAATCTTGGTTGATTCATGTGCTTTAAAACTTCAAAAGGAAAGATCAAAGGGCTATGATTAAGAGGCAAAAAAAAGCCCACCACTTAGGAAGATGTAGAGAAAAAAGGATTTTTATTTATTTATTTATTTGATTTATTTCTTTTTTTATCAAAAAGAAAGCTTTAAGTGGGGATTTTATTTATTTAAAAGACGAATTTCCTTTTAATTAAATAAGATAAGATTATTTAATTAAAAGAGGGATATTAATTTAATAAGATAAAATCATTTAATTAAAAAGGGATATTTGAATTAAATAAGATTATTTCATTTAAGAGATATTTTCTTTTATTTAAATAAGATTATTTTATTTAATAAAAAGAGATGTTTTCTTTTAATTAAATAATATTATTGAAAAAATTATCAAACCTTAGGAAATATTGAAATAATTAAATTAATTAGGATTTGATCAAGGAAATTGATTTGAAATGAAAATGTTGCAAAACATTGATTCAAGAAATTGATAAATTAATTCTGTCATTTGATAAATTGAAGAATGGGGGCCTATAGTCTAGGCGACCATTTTAGGGTGCATACATTTGCCCCTCTTTGACTAATGTGTGATCTTTATGGGAACACATGTAGTCAAAGAATGGAGTTGAAGTGTGAGATCAATTTGGGATCACAAAACAACACAGACATCAACACTGTTGTAAATAAGTAATTGACATCAGAACAAAGATAAGCTGATTGCAAAAAAAGACAAGGTCAACACCGTTGTAAATAAGTAATTGACATGTCTGAGATAAGAATCTCAAGAAAGGTTGCCCCAAGCGGAATAAATGATAGGATTGATAAAGCTGAATCAAAGATTGAAGTTTGATAGGTACCGCCCCCTCATGATCAAAATCAAAATGAGATAGAGGAGAAATAGAAAATTGATAAATTTGATCAAATCGAACTAAAGATAAGGTTCTTGATGTAAGTTGAAAGATATAAGGATCAAAGAAACAAGGTAGATCATCCAGCATGAAAGATTATGCCCCAAGGTTGAATTAGAAGAAAAGAAGTGGGGTGAAAGCGAATGGAAGATAGAAGTTTGGAAGAGGTGGAAAGAAATGGAGAGAAGAAAGAGAATTTGCCTTAAGAGAGAGAATGCCCCAAAATCAATCAATTGTTTAAGATAGAAAATTTTGATTGAGATCACGAAAGAAGATAAAGAAATGAAGATGAGAATGTGATCATAGTTGATTAAAGTCCACAAGAAAGATGAAGGAAAAGCCTTGAAAACTCATAATGTAGCCTAAAAATGCAAACTAACATGAGGTCTAACAATGAAAGCTACATGAAAATGCAAAGGTGTACTTGCAATAGAGCAACTATAACATAGGACTTTGTGTTCATCATTCATGAGAGAATGTTAAGGAACTTATTTTCATCATTGGGCCATTATTAACGGACATCGAAAAATCACACAATCATCATTAGTCACAAGTGCAACTATGAAGATATGAATGTGATTTATATCGGATTAGAATGTAGAAAGATTCTAACATAAGCATCAAAGACATAAAGGTCAAGATGACTTCACTGTCAGCTTACCCAATTTAATGTAGCAAAACCATGCTCGCATCAAGGCATAGAGGCCAGGATGACTAGAAGAACAGTTGTGCAAAAATAGTTAAGCATAAAGAAAATAAAAACATGCCCTATGACCCAAGTCCTCTAGCTATGCATCACAGAGAAACTTATTAGACAAGGACACTCAACGAAAATCAATAACAGTCAGCACACAAAGAAAAGATCATGACATAGCTCAAGCATTAAGTGTTGTGTTTAAAAATTTAAGTGTATTAATTGATACTGAGTTCCAAGGATAAGGATCAAATGCTCGCAAGAAGGTAAGACCACATGACAAAATAGGGTAAGACCAAACCGATAAGTGTTGAAAACACTCGATATCAGGGGTTGTATTGAAAAATACAGTTGGGGTGGTGTTGAAAAACACCGTTTGTGAGATGTCAAAAAGACTAACGCATCCAAGAGACCAAAGCTAACATAGTTATGCCCCCTTAGACAAAGACAAAGACCAATTCCAGACCAAGGCAAAAAGAACAAGGCATGATGGAGAAAGGCTAAGTGTCGAGGACACGCGCCAAGAAATAGGGGTGCAAAGGCCTCAAGTAGCGCCCATTTCCAAGTTTTCACCACTTGGATTTTATTACAATTTTTTCTCTTTCATTTTTTTTTTTTTTTCTTCTTTTTTTAGGACTTTTTATAATTTTTTTGAATTTTTGCTACCAAGGCGCCTGTTTCTAGGTTTTCACCAAGGCACTTTTTCTATTTTTTTTGGATTTTTTAATTTTTTTGTATTTTTGAAATATATAATTTTTTTGGAGATACATCAAAGCGCCTATTGATAGGTTTTCACTAAGATGATCATTTTTTCAAGACATTTTTCAATTTTTAGAAATTTTTGGCAATATATCATTTTTTGGGATTTTTTCAGGATCAATAAGTATGTCCAAAGGATACCCCCAAATAGAATGGGCATCATGGATAGAACTTCTTCAGGTGCAAGACATTGATAGGATTAGGGAGCTACCCTCCCTCGGCTGTAGATAGTAAATAAGCACCTGACCCAAAAGTTGTTATGACGATGTAAGGTCCAAGCCAATTAGGTTCAAATTCGCCCTTTTGAGCTCTATGTTGTTGATTCTTAGGATTTTCACGTAGGACAAGATCTCCCACTTGGAATTCTCTAGGGTGAACCTTTTTGTTGAAGGATTTGGACATGCGCTTTTGATAAACCATCATATGGTCAAATGATGCTTGACTCTCATCTAGAAGTTCTAACTCTTGAAGTCTCATGGTGCGGTAGTCTTCATCTGTAACTAGACCTTTGAGGGAAACTCTAAGTGAAGGAATCTCAACCTCTAAAGGTAACACTACTTTAGCGTCATATGCAAGGGAAAAATGAGTAGCCCCAGTAGGAGTACAAATACACATTCTATAGGACCACAAAGCCGGATTTATCTGTAAGTGCCAATCTCTGCCATTCTTAAAAACTGTTCTATGTAAGATTTTAAGAATGGTTTTGTTTGATGCCTCTGCTTGACCATTTCCTTGCAGGAAGTAAATGGAGGACCAATTTTGTTTAATCTTGAATTTCTTGTAGAGTTGTTTAAGGTCCTTATTTTTGAACTGGCCTCCATTGTCAGTGATAATCTCAGAAGGCACTCCATATCGACAGATGATATGGTTCAGAATGAATATAGAGATTGTCTTGCCCAAGGCAATAGAAAGTGGGACAACTTCTACCCATTTAGTGAAGTAATCAGTAGTAGTGATAATAAACTTGTGTCCACCTGATGAGTTGGGATGAATCTGCCCAACAAGGTCAAAGGCCCAGCGCTAAAATGGCCAATGAGATATAGAAGGAATGAGCTCCCTGCCTGGAGCATGTATCAGGTTACCATGTTTTTGTAGACACCCAAAAATGGACAGGCTTGCGACTTTACATTAAAAACACTAATTTTTAGCTATTAATTAATGGCTTTTAATCGTTAATTAATCATCTACTTTCTTCTAAATTCATTCCCCAAATCATCTAATCAAATCCCCAAAATTAATTAACTTTAATTGATTAATTACCATTAATTAATTAATTAAATTCAATTTCCTATAGTTTAAATTCAAATATTTAAACTTACTAATTAAATTCTTTCAATTAAATTAATTTAATTTCATTCAATAAAGCAATTCTAAATAAAAAAGAATTCAATTATCTCACATGTTGAAAACTTTAATTAAATAAATGAATTAAATATTTATTTATCTTCAAAGAGATAACTCCAATCAGCTCACATGAGTTACTCCACCCATCTCTCCAGTCTACATGGGTAACTTCACCCACCTCTCCAGTCCACATGGGTAACTTCACCCACCTCTTCAGTTCAAAAAGGTAACTCGCAATTATCTCTTCAGTCCACCAAACTCTATCTCCTCTTTACCAATTGAAGAGGAGGAGTTTACTGATGGTTTCTCCAGTTCCTTTTAATCTCAACAGTTCATCTCCCTATCTCTGGGATTGATCTCGACCGTTCATTTCATCCTCAATTCCTATATAATAAACCCTTCATAACCATTTGAAGGATCCAGGATTTCAAGCTCTCGTGTGCCATTACTATGTTAGTTTGGTTCTAGCATTCAAGCCATCTTGCGATCACACACTCATTTCAATTAGCAAATTTTTAACACTTTTCAAGTCATAGACGCTACCCACACCAATACTGAGCATCAAGAACAACATTTCAGAAGGAGTAGAGAGAGACAATAGAAGCTTCAAGCGCTTCGGGGTTTGCATTCATTTGTTTTCCTTTCTTCTGCTTTTACATTTTATTGGTTATGTTTCAAGTTATTCATTTTAGTAGTTCTTGTGTGCTTGATTTATATCATTTGTAAAACCTTTGCTACTAACCCTAGCCTTTGGAAAGCTTGGGAACCACAGATCACGAAAGGAGGCGTACATTTTGGTGAACCCGACGTGAATCAAACAGCCTGAATATCTCTTTCAGATGACAAACAGAATTGATCAACCATGGTCGTATGACCACAAATCTAAAAATTTGTATTTTTCTCGATATCTATGTTATTTCACAATTGCTAGTATTTTGCCGTAATCAAAAAAATTGTGCCGCAATCAACTGGTTTAATACCACAATCGATTGTAGGTTTTCATATTTCTTTTCTGTCATCTTCTAGGTCTCTGTCTTTTCTATAGTTTGCCGCAATTGATCCGCTAGTACCACAATCAGAAGAATTATACCGCAATTAACATATACAGACCGCAATAGAAAAATCCAGACTACAATTGACTGATCCAGACCGCAATCGATTGTGCATTACCACAACTGAAAGTCATTTGCCGCAATTGATATTTCTAAGTCGCAGTCATCTGTTATTTACCGCAATTGCCTGTGCATTACAACAATAGCTTGCAAAATTGCTCTTCAGGGCCAATATTCTTTATCTTGCAATCTAAAAATCTGATACTTTCCTTATTTTTTTGCAGGACGAAGAATTCCCATGTACAGAGAAGGGTAAGTTGTTGGTGAGTATCATTCATTGTTTCAAAGTTACATATATTCTCATTTTGCAAAACTCCTTTTGATACTAACTTGTTTAAACAAAGCAAACTAAAAGGAATTCACTTGTCAATTTGGGCTTAAAAAGAACAGTTTTTGTCAAATATCTCACATCTCACACTTTAGATTTGGGCTTAAAATTGATGTGGGGGCTAAAATTGAACAAGGCAAAAAATCTCTCAAATTGGTGCATTAAAATTGAACAAGCAATCAACCCTTACTTTTGGGCTTAAAATTGAGCATTGGTGCTTGTATGGTGGTGTAGCTTAGTTCACATTTCAAACTTTTGGAGTTTAATTGATTTACCTTGTGTTTTGAGTTTTGGGTGCACTTGCACAAACTGTTATATTACAAACCTTTATACTTTTTTAGAAAGGCCTATGCGGGGAATGTGCTTCTTCCTCAAAGAATGACCTTAAACTGGTAATCCTTTCGATCGGTATATAAATAAGGCACGAACCAAAGTTCTGTCGTATCTAGCCAAGCTCGGGCGAGGTGTGTTGGTAATAGTCTGGATCAGGTGAATATCCCTAAGGAACCAGCATGATCAACTAGGCTCTTAAGTGAGTCACACATGTACAAACTGGTTGGAGAGACACCACAGACCCCTACTACAACCTTGATTAATTAGAGGCCAACCCATTTTACCTCTGAAAAGGTACCTTATTATAGTGCAAGGGGTTGCAGAATCTCACCCCAAGATTCCCAACATATGTGTCCCATGGTATTTGTGTAGTGAAAGAGATCTTCACTCCACGGCAACAATACCTAGAAATGACAAAAACATGGGCACCTACATCGTGGACCTTCGTGTCCTAGTAGCGTGACAATTGTTGTGTGAGCTAATGGACATTCAAGCATTGGGCCTATAACATGGTATTTTGAAGCCATTGACCTAGATTAATCTGACTATTCATTATTGAGACCTCATGATAACCTTGCAACTTGAAAAAGTTGTAGAACATAAACATTGTTAGTCTTCATTCTTTAAAACACAGTGTCTGTCGTGCTTGTTTCTTTGATCAGTTTTTGAAAAATGCAAAACAAAACATCCAAACTGTCAAAATGAGTCAAACATGTTAAAGTCTAGGGTTGTCAACATCAACTATCTTGCAAATCAGAAGCATTGTTCCAAAAATTTCAAAATTGTCAAGCAGTGATACTTATCCTCTAGTCTTTTTGAGACTGTTCCTCGTCTACCGCAATTGCCCGCATTGTGCCGCAATTGAAGGAAGTCTGCCGCAATTAACTTGTTTATTGCCACAATCTTATCACCGCAATTGGTGATAAACTACTATAATCAACCATTTACTTTACCATAATCGGTGGAGTTGTACCGTACTTGACCAGAGATACTTTATTCCTATATTGACCTAAAAACCTTGAGAGAACTTTTCATTTGGTGTCCAAACCTAGTGTCTATCCAAGGAAAATGCGAAGAATATTATGTGAATCTCTAAACATTAAAGATCATCCCTTCTTTGTAAAGCACGATTATTGTCAAAAACATTTGTAGACACCCTAAAATGGACAGGCTTGCAACTTTACATTAAAAACACTAATTTTCATCTATTAATTAATGGTTTCTTAATCATTAATTAATCATCTATTTTCTTCTAAATTTATTTTCTCAAATCATCTAATCCAATTCTCAACATTAATTAAATGATTAATTTTATTTAATTAATTAGCCTTTAAATGATTATTTACCAATATTTAATCAATTAAACTCAATTTCCTATAGTTTAAATCCAATTATTTAAACTTACTAATTTATTCTTCCAATTAAATTAATTTCAATTAAATTAATTTAATTTCATCAAAATAAAGCAATTCTTAATTAAAAAGAATTCAATTATCTCACATGTTGAAAA
>MU223689.1:233756-245435 GCA_018584345.1 Thuja plicata | reverse complement strand
GATCTCAACCACTCATTTCATCAGCATTTCCTATATAATGGACCCTTCATAACCATTTGAAGGATCCAGGATTTCAAGTTTACAAGCGCCATTACTCTGTCAACATTCAGGCCATCCTGCGATCACACACACACTTTGCAATTATCAACATCTCGACGCTTCTCAAGTCATAGACGCTGCCCAGCCAATACTGAGCATCAAGAACAGCGTTATTGAAGGAGTAGAGAGAGACAATAGAAGCTTCAAGCTTCGGAGGGTTTGCATTCATTTGTCTTCCTTTTCGTTGTTTGTACATTTTATTGCTTGCGTTTCGATCATTCGTTTAGTAGTTATTTCTTAATAGATTTGCATGCACTTGTGAACCTTGGCTACTAACCCCTGCCCTTGGAAAGCTGTGGGAAACTGGAGAGAGAGGCGTACAACATTGTTAGTTCAAAAGCTCAGACTTGAAATACCGTGATCTCGTCATATCAAACATCATCATCTTTTTCAAAGTGACTTTGTCTTAGACAAAGGTCAGAAAATCTTATTTTTTTTATTATCACCACTTTGAGATCAAGCTATATCAAAAATTTTCCTTAGAATTACCCTTGTCCAAAACATAACTCGAACTTCCTTAGAAAGGATTTTCTTCCTTATTTGCTTTATATCACTTGTTTTAGTTACAAAACCTGGACCACACTATGTCTCAAACACCTCATGAAGGGCCTTACACAAGTTCTAAGGCTAGAACACAACTTGATGAGTCATATATCAACCAATTCCCTACTTGGGAAACAAAGCAAGAGAATGATCCTTTCATGAATACCAGTTCTACTCTATTCATTGAACAACCCCATGGGGCAGTTTTTTTCCAAGTTATTATAGAAGCAGAGCTTGAAGATGTGGAGCAAGATGCTTACTCCATGAAAGTAGTTGATGTTGTTGTAGAGAGGAACCCTGAATGTTACTTAGCCATGCTAATAAAGAAGGGATTCAAACTCCTTACTGAATTCAGTGTATCAACCATATGGCCCGAAAACCCTCTCGCAGGTCAAAACACTACTCAGCCTCCTCAGATGCTACCTGTTGTGTCTCAAATCTTTCCACCATTGGTATTACCCACATTGAAATAGACTATACCCAGTCAAACCAATGACCTGACCCAGGCTAGCACATCTTCCACTCAAAGAATGAAATGCTCGCAACTAAGTGCACCCATGGTCACTAGTATGCCTCCACCTTTGGTCTCATGGCCAAGACAATCAAGCTCTCATGCTATGCCTTCCATCCCACCAAACACCAACTATTTTGAAACTATGTCACTGTTATAGTCAATTCACACTAGTCTTGGGATCAACACCTCATGCCCACAGGGATCCATCTCTGCAGGTATAACTTACAATCAATGCCCACCCAAGGCTACATCTTTGCCCATTTTGACATCAATCCAACCTCCGCAACAACAACCCCAACTTCAGTTACCTCAATTCCAACCCCCGCAATAACAACCCCAGCTTCATTTGCCTTAAATCGCACCCATGCAATAGCAACCCCAGCTTTAGTTGCCTCAAATCCAACCTCAGTAGTAGCAATATCAACCCCAGTTTCAATCACAACAGTAAACTCATCAAAACCCACCATGGGCTACTCATGTGCCCCCATTTACAAATCACTCGGTGGAAAATCAATATCAAGTCCCCAGGATGAAATCCTATGTTCCTACTCAAGGGACACAGAGGCACAGTCTCATACCCACTACAGCATAGAGGAACGCCCTCACACACGAACCTTAATATCAAACAGACATGTTAATGCAATAAATGCAAACCCTTCAAACCCAAATGATGGATATGCAAAATCAGGGGCAAACTAAATCCTACACTACAGAGGATTTATACCCATACGCCTTTGACCATTCTCTCCACATGTCTCCATTCCCAAATCACTTCTCGGTACCAAAATTTGACAAATATAGGGGTAATACCAACCCTATTAAACATATCTGAGAGTTTTTTGCTAGCTGCATTGCCCGTGATAAGACATATTTAATGCGGCTATTCCCACAAAGCTTGGTCGGACTAGCAATGGAATGGTTCTCATATTTACCTCATGGCATTCAGTCTTGGGGAGAACTGGCTGAAAAGTTCATAGCTCACTTCCATCATAACATTGAGCGCAAGGTCAGCATCAAGGATCTTTGCAATATCAAACAGAAGGATGGAGAGTCTTTTGTGAAGTTCCTACAGAGATGGAGCAATACGGAAAACCACATAACATATGATTTTCTCGAACAAGACTTGATAGTCATGTTTGTTGACAATCTAATTCCAGACATGTCATTCACAACAGAGTTACAGTTAGCTCTGAACTTCACACAACTCATCGAACAAGGAGTTTGTTGTGAGAAGAACTTAGTCAAACGAGGAATCCTTACAGATCCCACACAAATGAATACAAACAAAAATTCAATGGACAAAGCTAAGTGGTGGAACAAAAACAAAAATGTCACTAGCGATGGTGTCATTAATGTGAAGATAGTCAACTATGCACAACCCAAGGTGTCACTGCAAGGCACACCTATGGCCAACCAAAAACCCATAGGGCCCACTCAACAAGTATACACCCAAAACCAACCTCCTCTTGTACAAGCGGCCGCTGTATCAAATAGTCAACAACAGAATCAACGCAGACCACGGTTTCAATTCCAGGAAAGAGATTTCACACCATTGGGAGAGCCGATAGAATCAGCTTTACGCAAGTTGATACAATCAAACACTATCACTCTCCCAGAAATTAGGGACTTTGAACAAGATGAAAACAAACTAAGGTGGTATAATGACAAAGATTTCTACGAGTTTCATCAAGTGAAAGTGCACAAAATGTCTAACTGTTACCGATTGAAACACGCTATCCAAGATCTAATTGAGACATGGGTCATTGATGTGATAAATACCCAAATCAAAGGCACAATTGATCACACTATCTTCAACAATACCTTTCATGATCACAACAAGGGAAAATCCTCTAGGTCTGGTGGACAAGCAAAACAAGTCAACTATACATATGCCAACAGTGATAATGTTATCAATTGCCTCAATCCTTCAAATAGCCATGTGGCTACGATCACTATCAAAGACTAAGGTAACAAATGTGTTGTAATAATGCATCATGCCAGAGTCATCTTGCAAGGAGTACCATCCTCATCTACTATATCTGTCAATCCTAAAGCAAACTCAGATCCACAGACAAGCATAGTGGACCAACTAAAGCGCACACCTGCCTAGATCTCCATGTTTGACCTATTGTGCATATCTCCATAGCACAAATTGGCACTTGACAAAGCCCTTCAGAATGTAGCAGTCCTAAGGGACGTAACACCCGAGAGCTTCCAAACGATGGTTAATCATATAGTTGCTAACAAACATGCCACATTCACGGACCGTGATGTGCCACCGCATAAACCCCTGCATAATGATCCTTTGTACTTACTTGTCCAGGTCCACAAAAGAACTATCCATAGGGTGCTTGTTGATGGTGGAGCTGGGTTAAACATCTATACTCTAAAGTTAATCAAGCAATTGGGCTATTCATAATCAAGCACTGATGTCACAAGGAGGATAAATATCAGAGCTTATGATGAAGAGGAAAGGTCCTCTAAAGGTATTATCATTCTACCTGTCTGTATCAGTCCAGTCGTAAAAAACAATCCCTTCCAAATCCTAGACCTTGAGTTGGGATACAACATGCTACTAGGGAGACCCTGGATACATGAAATGCAAGTTGTACCTTTGATGTACCATCAATGCATCAAGTTCCCACACCAGGGAGAGGAAATCATCATAGAGGGAGACCCCAATCTCTTCCAATACTGTAATGTTGTCCAAATCAGCACTGATAACCAGGTACCCTCAAACCAAGATGCAAGCATCCCATCCTCTTTAGATTCCACTCCCAAAGATGTAACATAGATAGCAGGAAAGATATTCATTAACCAAGATGCAAGTATTCCCTCCTCTTCAGATTAAAATCTTAAGGATGTCACATGGAAAGCGGGCAAAATATCCATCACCGACAAAGGCTATGGTGAGTACAGATATGAAGAAGCTTTCACCATCACACACATGCCCCAAATCCTAAGAACTTATGGCATGCCACAACCTGTTATTACAACAGAAACTCCACAGCCTATCCTATTTAGATGTCCGCCCACAACCTTTGTCCAATGGGGAGACATAGTGGAAGAAAAGCCATTTGAACAAGATATCAGTACATGGTTATACCAAGACCCACAAGAAACAATCAGACAAACCCTACCCTTGTCAAACTATGGTAATGGTTACACAATGTTACAAAGATTTAGATATGATGGTACAACCAGGCTGGGGGCAAGACAACAAGGCATAATGGAATTGTCTCTCCCGCCAACCTAGAGAAACATGACAGGGTTGGGCTATGGAAAACAAAGAACCAGTCCTGTGATCCAAGACATTCAAGTTAATCTGGAACAAATAGCAGAGATGCACCGGGGGCACAACACAGAACATGTCTTGATAAGCAACATATTAGCACAGTTGTTACCCACCGAAGAGGGAACCACACAAACCCGAATAGACCTCCACATAGCAATCGATGATAACAAAGGAAGTGAGACATCTGATGAGCGTTCTATTGAAACTAACTCCCATGAGTATGAGTGGAGATCCCTTCATGACTCTGAATTTTCAATCCCATATTATTCCCCTCGGTCAGACACTATCATAAACCTAGAAGACTTATTTGACCAACTATCCATTGTCGAGCAACCTTGCATAGACAAACATGTCATTTATCAGACCTCAAGTGGTGCATCCACATCACAGTCCAGTTTTGTAGGAACCATATTTGTAGTCCCTTTTAGTCAACCAGAGTCAGACAACCATAAAATTATCTATCTTGAGCACCCGGAGCTAATAGAGTGGGATCAACAAGGACCCCCTAATTTAGATATCTTTGAGAACGATGAGGCTATTGCAAATTTCATGGGACTTAGGGAAGGCATTCCATTAGGATACCACAAGGCAGGTTTCTCAATTAACCTTGACAGAGTGGCATATTTTGGGGAGGTAGGTCCTCTTTCCAGTCCACAAAAGAAAAAACAACAAAACAATGATAAAAAGCTAAAACAAGATGTATCTTCTAGCGAAAACCTCACTGAGACGCTAGAAGATGGAAAGAAGGAACTCCTCCCCTTGACAGAGGAGAAATCATCTTTACTAGCAGAAGAAATAGAGGAAGTCAATTTGGGAGATGACAAGAACCCAAAGAACATATACTTGGCAAAATCACTCACCCCAGAGGAGAGAGAATATCTCATTAGTTTCTTCAAGGAAAGGATGATCAATTTTGCATGGTCCTACTTGGATATGCCAAGGTTAGATCTAGAGCTAGTACTACGCCACCTCCCATTGCTACCCAACACCAAACCTATCAAGCAGAAGCTAAGAAAGATGCATCCCCATGTGGCATTGCTAGTCAAGGCAGAGTTGAAAAAGCTCCTGGATGCTAAGTTCATAAGACCTATACCATACGCAGACTGGATATCTAACTTGGTACCAGTTACAAAGCACAGTGGCTAGATATAGATTTGCACAAACTTCAGAGATCTCAACATAACTTTTCCCAAAGATGACTTTCCTTTATCCAACATTGATATGATAGTGGATCTAACCACGGGACATCAACCGCTATCACTCATGGATGGCTTTTCAGAGTATAATCAGATAAGGATCACACCAGAGGACCAACACAAAATAGCTTTCACATGTCCTTGGGGGACATATTGTTGGAATGTCATGCCATTTGGTCTAAAGAATTCCAGAGCAACATATCAAAGGGCTATGACAACTATATTTCATGATCGCATCCACAAAATAATGGAAGACTATATGGATGACATACTAGCCAAGTCAATGCTTCACAAGGATCATCTACAAGCATTGGTACCAATCTTTGACTAAATGCAGGAATTCAAGGTCCGTCTAAACCCAAAGAAATGTGCATTCGGTGTCATAGCAGGAAAGCTACTGGGGTTCATAGTGTCACATAGAGGAATTGAAGTAGACCCAGTGAAAGTCAAAGCAATATTGGACATGCCTCCACCATCGAACCTGAGACAACTAAGAGGGTTACAAGGAAGGCTCCAATCAATCAGGCACTTCATAGCTCAGCTAGCAAACAAGTGTCATCCATTCCAACATCTACTACACAAAGACATCAAATTCATATGGACAGAGAAGTGTGAACAAGCATTCCAAATATTCAAGGAATACCTTCTCAAGTCTCCTATATTGGTGCCACCAGTCCAAGGTAGACCATTGCTTTTGTATATCTCAGTGACGGAGTCAGCATTAGGTGTACTCTTGGCACAACATGATGATGCAGGTAAAGAGAGGGTCATCTACTATTTAAGTAGAACATTGGTTGGATATGACCTCAACTATACGCCAATCGAGAAATCATGCCTTGCAGTTGTATTCGCTTCCTAGAAGTTACGACATTATATGTTGAGTCACCAAACAAAGTTGATCACACATATTGATCCTTTAAAGTACCTCCTAAGCAAAGCAGCGCTCACTGGATTAATGGCAAAGTGGGTAATGATCTTGAGTGAGTTTGACATTGAGTACATAGACAAAAAGGCCATCAAAGGACAAGTGATCGTGAATCAACTAGCAGAGGCACCCATTCAGGACCATCAACCTATTATATCTGACTTTCCTGATGAATCTATCATGACACTACAACCAACGATCGAGGTATGGCAACTATACTTTGATGGGTCATGCATGAACCATGGTGTGAGGGCAGGGATAGTGCTTATCACACCAGATCATGATACAATTCCTATCTTTCAGACTCAACTTTATGTGCACCAACAACATAGCAGAATATGAGGCACTGTTCATTGGTTTAAAAATAGCAATTCAATGGAGAATCAAGAACCTTAAAGTCTTTGGAGATTTGCAGTTGGTCATCAGTCAAGTCAACAATGATTATACGAAAAAAGATGAGAAGATCATACCATACAGAGCACAAACAGAAAAACTACACACCAAGTTCCATTACGTCTTCTTTGAGCAAGTCCCATGAGCACAGAACAAAGTTGCAGATGTGATGGCTACCATAGCATCATTGATTGATATGCCAGGAAACAAAACAAGATTCTAGTTTCTAGTTGAGCAACTCTTGGTGCCATCACATCAGGCATCCATCACAGAATCAACATGCTTCCTTGTCGGTCCTGAATCCCCATGGTACCAAGATGTCTATAACTATCTCCAAAACAATGTCTTACCTCCCAACTTGTCTAGGAACCAGAGAAATTCCCTCATACGCCAAGCCTCTAGGTATACCATCCTCTCAACTACTTTATATAGATGAAGTCTAGATGGAACACTACTATGATATCTCACTTCCACGAAATCCCAGAAAGCTTTGTACGAGGTGCATGAAGGAATATGTGGAACCCATGGAGGTGGCAACAACTTAGCTAAGAAGATCATCTGGATGGGATACTATTGGCCCACAATAGAGACAGATGCACACAAACATGTACAAAGGTGTAGACAGTGTCAGATTCATGGAGACCTCATCCATGCACCAACCTAGGAACTAAATCCTATCACATCGCCATTGCCATTTTCCATGTGGGGATTTGACCTAGTGGGAAAAATTACACCTTCTTTAGCAAATGGACACAAATACATCATAGCAGCAACATAGTACTTCACCAAGTGGGTGGAAGTAATTCCTCTCACTTACATAACTGGAAAAAAAATAGCAATGTTCATACTTAACCACATTATCTGTCGATACGGGATCCCTCAAACTATCCTGACAGATCACGGTACACCTTTCCAGAACAAGGATGTTGAAGAGATATGTGAATAGTTCCATATCAAACAAGGGTTCTCCTCATTTTATTATCCTCAAGGGAACGGACAAGCTGAAGCTACAAATAAAACAATCTTGAAAATCATGAAGAAAACAGTGAACGAATCAGGGCGAGACTGACATTTACAGCTTAGTCCTGCATTATGGGCATACAAAACTAGTGTGAGAACACCTACATGAGCCACTCCTTTCTCCCTAGTCTATGGATCAGAGGTGGTATTACCCCTCAAAGTGGAAATCCCATCCCTAAGGATATCTTTAAAGAACCTTATTACAGATGAGGACTACAGAGTAGCAAGGCTTAGTGAACTAGAGTTACTAGATGAAAGAAGACAACATGCCTTCAACCACTTACAAGGCTATCAGAATCGCCTTAGAAGGAACTATCATTAGAAGGTGAAGCCATAAACATTTTAGGTAGGAGACCTTGTCCTCATGGAAAATTAGAAGAATCAAGCAGAGCGAGTCAAACCTGAAAAGTTTGAGCCTAACTGGCTAGGACTATTTGTCATTGTCAGCTTTACCCAGAGTGGGGCATTCATACTAGCGACACCAGAAGGAGATCAACTCCTTGGATACATCAACAACATGTACCTCAATAGGTTCTACCCTTGAGGTCTCTATGGTTAAGGCACCTATCTACATATCCAGAAAATACCAAAAAAATTAGAAAATACAAAATGTTACCTTGGTGAAAACCTAGCAAACAGGTCCCTCGACGACAACAACAAAAAAAAAAGCAAAAAAGTAAAGAGAAACAAAATCACTCTCTCAGTGAAGACCTGGAAAAAAGGCACTATTGAGTAGGTACCTTGGTGAAAACCTGGCAAACAGGCACCAAGTGTTCAAATCCATCTTCACCATCAATAAGCTCCAAAATCAAAAGCTTGAGCGTACTTCAAAATGCAAGACTGACTACCCAAGCTATATCTAGAAGCACAATCCCCTCTAAGCACCAAGCACTTACCCATGGTTAATACTGGTCCACCAGAATAGGGGGCAATTCTAAATGTCCTGAAAAAATCCCTAAAAATTGGAAAACTCATCAAAAATCCTAAAAAGATCAAAAAATTGAGAGAAGATCAATCTTCATAAAAAACATTCAAAAATTGCAAAATCCCAAGCAATAAAACAAAATCGATTATCAAGAGAGCAAAGGGTGATCATGCCCAGTAAATCAATGTCACAATCACGAGCTGTGTGAACCAACATTGGGCCCATCTGACATAGCTTGATCAGCTGCCAAAATGATCAAATCAATCTATCAATTGTCACAATCATGAGCTTTGCGAACCAGCATTGAGCTCATCTGACACAACTTGATCAGCTGCCAACATGATCAAAGCAATCAATCAATCAAATCATATCAATCATCTTACACAGTGATGGATACGCTCAAACTAGACAGGTCAGTCTTATATGAGTAATCTACTACTAAAACCAGACACAATCAAGCAATCAAACCATTCAAGCCAATCCAAAGAGTCAAGCCAATCAAGAGAATCCAACTGCATCGAGGAACCATCCAAAAATGTTGACTAGGTCAGTTAAGTCGGTTAGATGTCAATCTATATTTCGTGGTTATGATCTTACGCCACTCAAGGATCCACCATGTGAGGAAAGTAGCTATGATAGATCATGACTTATTTTCTTTGATTGATGTCTGTTGAATGTTCACTTTGATTTCGGGGACATGATGATTTAGGATAAATGTGGTAGGCACTGTAACTTATCTGGCAGTCGCGCAGTTCCACGATCTGAGCTTAACCTTGGGAAAGAATTGGATGTTCCTTCTCTTTTATTTTGCTTGATTGGTTTATAGAGTTAAGAGCTTGCAACACTATTCAGATGGACTCTGGGTGCTTTGGAGTTCTATCTTGGTTTCTATGGTCTTTCCCTTTATGTTGCAAACAAGAGCTCACGATGCTATCCAAATGGACTCTAGGGGCGTAGGAGTTCTATCTTGTTTGCTTGGCTTTCCCTTTAGGAAATCAAGAGCTCACGGTGTTACCCAGATGGACTCTGGGTGCATAGGAGTTCTATCTTGGTTTCTTTGCTTTAGTTAATTCAAAGGACAAAGCGGTATCTAGATGGTCAATATCTAGGTGCTATTGGCTCTCTTTCTTTTCAAACAGGGAACATAGCTAAACCCAGATGGTCAATATTTGGGTGCACTAGGCTCTCTTTCTATTCAATCTCTCTACTCCTTCCACTATCAAGAGGTCGTGGTGGTATCTAGGTGGTATGTGATCTGGATTATTTGACGCTCTTCAAAATTTAAAAAAATATAAAAAAAGATGCAATGATGACAAATATTGGAAAAAAGGCAGTGACTTGGGACACTCATCCTTTCTATCAAATCATATCTATCAAAAATGCAAAAAGAAAAATCATTTCTACCATTCCATTCTATTAGATCAATCTCAGAGCACATCTATCCAAACTAACTTCCTTCTAACCAACACATGCATTACTTAGATATTTTATGCATAATAGATTGCATTCATTCCATTTAAATGCATCAGAAAAGAAAATAATTACATAGTAGTCACATACATGATAAATCATAAAATCACATGTGTCCATAAGCATCTCATATAAACATGCATTTCATTTCCACCATCCTACATATACATGTCAGTATCATAGGAAAAGTAAATCATCCATATATGAGTCTACATAATAGAATCATATTGCATATACATCTCATCATCTAAACCACCAAATCATGTAGAATCATACATATAGCAAGTAAACCAATGCACATCATATCCAAAACACTAGCTGCATCTCATATAAATCAAACTATATGAGTACAATGAACGGTTAGAAGTCTGAACAAAGGAAGGTAATCAACATATATATCAACAAATATCAGTATGTCGGGATACAAAAAAGGATAATACTCAGAGTATATAAAATGACATCACTACAAAAATGCTACATGATACATAAGGGAATCAACATGAGCTACCCCCACCCTCGCTAGGAGGTGGACAAGGGGGTGGCATATCAGAAGCTGGTCTTCGGGATGAACCAAGAGCTCCAATACCACTACTTTGTGATCGTTGTGCTCTGCTCGATCTCTGAGATGCTGTATAACTGGGCACCCTTTGCGCTGCAGGAACTGTGCCCTCATAATGATGCCTCCAGTACTCAATCTCTCTCTGAGCATCACACCCAGATCTATAGTACCTGTCAAGAACATCCTGGTGCGAGGCATCCTATACACTTTCAATAAAAGAATGCACCTCAGCTCGAGCCTGCCGCTCTCTAGACTCGGTCGCTGTAACCTGGGCCTCCAAAGTAGTGGCACGTGCATCAGATGAAGCAAGCATGGCCTGAAGGTCCTATACCTATTGGGTGAGGCACTCCAACTCTGAGGGATCATCCTCCATACCTCCCATAGCCACGTCCATCTCCCCCTCCTCAGCCCTGTCTCCCAATCCCTCACCTCCTCTCCCCCTGACAACCCAAGAATCATCATCACTCTCTGAGCTCTCCCTAGAACTTCTACCAGTACTGCCACTATTAGTCAAGGAACTAGTATTTGCACTTTGCTCATCTAGAGCCTCCATGTCTATGTCACCAATCTGAATATCTACATCCTCCATAACTACTTTGTCCTTTCTAGGAGCCAAAACAACACCTGTCCGCCAGTGAAATCTCTGCACCAAATGGGGTGCCTCCTCCTCCATAGCCTCCTCCTCCTCCAAGAGGGTACTCAACCCAACTCTAGGAGCACTAGTCTAACCCCCACTCCAG